>JBBMOC010000017.1:6184895-6343347 GCA_037975185.1 Centropyge bicolor | reverse complement strand
CCCTCCTCCTCCTCCTCTGCCTCCCCCTCCTCCTCCTCCTCCCCTGCCGCCGTCTCGTCCACGCCCGCGTGCGTTCTCTCTCCTGTTCGTATCATCCTGTTGGTCTCCCTTCCTCTCTGAAATGAGAACGCAAAGAAAATATGATTCAGAGTTTGCGCTACTTCTAAAATAAACTCTTGTGAGATATCTGTCGTCATCACATGTTGTACGTAGAAGTGCCTCCGCTTGGCTAAACAAAATTAAAAACATGGATTCCTGAGCAATGAGAGTGGTTGATAAGGGATGTGTGTTGGATGAGGACTTGTGGTTGTGGTTGTGGTTATGTGGTTTTTAATACAGGCAAAACATGTGTAAACCATGCACATCCAGTCCAGAATTCTAATGCTATGTTTAGCCATGCTGTCTGGATATGTGCAGCAGCAACCAGTGTGGCACAAGTGGTTGATGAATAATAATCAAACCTAATAGGACAAAATAATACAACTAAACATTTGCAAGTCAACTGTTATCTCACTAGTCGGTCAGTCCGTCGGTCTACCACTTTGGCCTGGACTCAAATATCTCAACAACTGTCGGATCAATTGGCATGACATTTTTGCATAGATATTCATGATCACTTTTTAATATAGATATTTGTGTTCGCCTCCAGATGAATGATATCTTTGGTGATCTCTTAACATTAGCACCACCACCAGGATACTATTGTCAAATGCTTTGGTTTGGTTTACACCTAAAATACTAATGTACTTAAAGTTTAGTGCTAATTGTAAACTTTTACCATGCTGACACTAATGAGTTTCCTGCCTAACTGTTTTGTGCAAGATGCAGTAAAAAACATACCAATGACTGAGACGAAGAATTTCATGTCATCGATTCCACAAAAGGTGTCTGCACTCCTTAATACTGTGCAATGATTTTAAGCTGGTTACATCTCATACACAGTGCATCACCAATATACTGCAAATCAGTTTTCTTGCTTTAATAAAATCTTCAGCTCAACAGAGAATGTTGTCCTGCCTCTGTGCATCTGATCCAAAGACTGTGTGTTTTGACTGAGTGGAGAGTGCATGTGTAGACTGTGTACCGTGAAAGAAAGCTAGTGTGTGTTTTCATTGTGCTTCATCTTTCAGTTATACTTTATTACAAGTATTTCAAATAAACATACAACTCAGCCTACTTTCCTATAATTCATAACATGTCCATTTCATTTTAAACAAACTACTCTATTGTTTGAGTGTATTGAGTGTTTTCAAACCAGCATGTACACACCGAAAAGACAACAAGAGGCTAATTAATAGATGTACATGTTGATCACAAGAAAATTAGGCAACTTGGGCATGTAAGCATGCTGACATTAGCTCAAAGCACCACCGTCCCTCAGAAGTGAAGCACAACCTCACGACTGTCGATTATTTCAACAGTTAGTCAATGTCTTGTCCCACTGAACACACACACTGTATTCCTCACATCTCCTCTCTGCTGGGACTCTAGCATTAGGATTCACACCTGTCACACATTTAAGAGCATAATTGCTCCCTAAATACAGACATCCATCACGGTGTGGTTAATGTCTACACACAACAGATTCAGGAAGGAAAGAGCTTAGCTGTTGCTTATTTAAAATTCTGACCATGCACAGACTGTAAGAGCACTCAGAACAGTCAAGTGACACCATTTTCTGTCACATAAATCACTTTAAAATCACTTCTGGCATAATGAGTTAAACATTGTCAAGAGCCAAATAATGGCCCACAAGGATGTGAAGAGCTGTCGCAAAGTGGAAATGGACATTGTGCCGAGTGTCAGATGGCTATTGTTTAGGCAACACTCAAAAGTATTCGGTTCTGTATATCTGAGGGAGTGTAGTTACGGCGGAGGATGTTTGTTATGAACTTGTGCGTTGAGAGTCTCTGCACATCCTGGAAACTGACTGAACACGTGCCAAGGGCTGGACAGTGTTCACTGCACAGTTGACAAGAGAAGGGCTTATGGCGCCACCATGTTTGTCTACTGCTGTGCAGTAATAACTGTAGGTCTGTGTTTATTTCCCTACCAGCATTTTTAAACTTGTCGGACAAACAGTTATGATTCTTTGGTTTAAGTGCAGAGTTTGAAAAAAAGAAACAACTAAAGGTCTGAAGGTACAATATTTCTCAAATTTCACCCAAAACATGTTTCTTCACCAGCCAGTGAAAATCATTACACGGTGACTAAGTAGATTTGATGGAGCTGAATGCGGACAGACCTCACACAAAAACATTTATTCACCGCAGACCCATGCAGAGTCACAATAGCTTTACCCTGAACTGAAAACTAACCCACACAGTTGTACACAAAACTGAACAAACTCATATTTTTCAAGAGCCATTAGTGCCAAAATTGTGAAAAAATAATACTGCTGATATCAGTTGGTGAGTTGGCTCAAATCATACAATATGATCTCCATCATTTATATTTTGTCTTAAATCAATAAACATATTTCTGAGCTTCTATGGCCACGATTCAAATGAGCACATAATATTGCGCAGTAATAGATTCCATTTATATCAATGAGGCACAATGAGCGAGAGTGAAGCCTGAGTGAAGTAAAGGGTCCTCACATTCACTCTGAAGCATCTGAGCTGATGTGCTTACTGTGTAAGGACTTAATTACTTCTCTAACAAATCACTAATGGAGCCAAGAGAGGGGGACTCCATCAGTTTATGACAGCCCTGATTGTAGCTCCTCTCCATCCAAGCTAAACAATTTTGCCTGACAAACGCAATAACACATCCAGAAAATTCGGTTTTCGCGTGAGACCCTTTTGTAGAGCTTCAGTAAAAGGGGAAAAAAAATTGCAGCCAAATCAACACAAAGCGTGAGATCTGCAGACCACTAAATCACTAATGTTATACAAGGTCTGCCCCCTGTGTTTTATATAGCCAGTCTGCCAGCCAACTCTCACAGATGAATCGACAGCTGTGCTCTTTTTGCACACAGCGACTTTACCCACATGAACTGGTTCACCAGAGTCATGATACCATCAACCATGAATTACCTCACTGAGGAAAATTCATTCCTGTGCATTTTGGCAATTGTACAGTATGTGTCTTGCTTTCATAAAAAAAAAGTATTTAACAGTAGAATGGAGGAAAAACTGGACAAAAAAATCTCCCTAACATCAACAGCCAACCATTTCACAATCCACAAGGTTTCTATGACTCATCACTCGTCAGCTGATACCTCATATGTCATCCTTGCCCTTCTGATATGACCTACCTTTGCTCCAAATTTGCAAAAATTGGCAGTCTACGTTGCAGTTTTTATAGAGCAGTTTATAATTTTTCACTGTTAATTATTCTTCGGAAAACCCACAGCTGAAATTCTTTCCAGGATGCAGGCGTCAGACTGCGTATATTCGCTTCTCATTTCTCAAATTATTCCGTCACAGCTTGTCCAACGAAGCTCCCGCTCCTCACTGAGCAATGACGAGTCACGCCAGCTATATGGGACAATGTCAGATCATGTTGTGTTCTTTATACTCAGAGCCCTAAAGGAGCGGTTCCAGAGGAGAGGATAGTGCTCAAATATGCAAGCCTCCTCCATGTTTACTCACACACATATCCAGGCATATCATCTGTTAGATGTTGCAACATCTGTTTAGTTGCCAGCACCGTGCAAATATTGTTACGCAATGTTGCCGCTGCCCGAAATCCCCAAAGCGTGCCACTGTCCAATAAAGACTTTTAAATACTGCTCGTTTAGAGCTCTCTAAGTCCTTGTAAATAAGTAAGTTTCCAACTTTGGTTCAAACTGGCACATTATGCTAAAAAGATTACTGCATGGTGACATTTAGAGACGGAGAAATGTGCTAATGGCTCTTCATTAGCAGTAATTCCTTTGCAGTTCAAGAGAACAAATGTTCCAGCTCAAATTACCTGTTTAACAAAAGCTCCATCTTATTTCTGTGCTTTATAAATTTATAATCCCGGCACCACTGCTGGTAAATATTTGGTTTCTTTGCCTCGCTACTAAGTAAAAAATGTCTAAAAGTAAATAACCAGGGTCACTGGTGTTTTTGTTGCACTATTCATCCAATAAAATCTGGACCAATTGGTGAGATTTGTCATTTATTAGGCTTAGCTGCAAGTGAGGCCAAGAGCGTCTGATAAGCTGTTACGAAAGTTGATAATGGCCATTGACTGGTGAGAATGCTTGTTAACCTGCTGGAGAGCAAGCTGCTGTGCGGATGATAAGAGCCCAAGCAAACATGTCATGGACGTGTAAACCTCACGCTTCAATGGTCTTCAGAACAAATAGCTCTTTCCAGCTCTGATCCTTGTCCAGCTTCGCAGTGCTTAATGCCCGCCCTTCATCTGCTTGGCTCGTAGATGGAGTTTATTGTTTACATGCTGAGAAGTCAAGAGATTCTGTATCCTTCTGTGAGCGCAGCCAAACCAAACCCAATCAACACGCTGTGGGTCACAGACACACTGGCGGGAAAACAGGCCTTCGGATGTTGAGTAATGGTTCCATCAGTCATCATATTAACTGGTGGAGGCATTTCATGAAGCACATGGACTTTATTGCATGTTCTTCTGTGATCTGCGTACTATCATCTGACCATAACTATTGTTAACTGTGCCTTTTAATTCGAAGTCCCTACTATATGTAAATTCCTCCTCAATGTGTGTGTGTTTTTAGTGCATTGTGTGTTTATGTGCTCACCTCTCTCACAGGGCGTCTTGGTCACAATGCACTTCCTTTTCTCCGTCTGTGGAGCGCAGTTCTGTGAGGGGACAAAAGCCGGGGAGGTGTCTGGACTGTGGACCTGCAGAAGCGGGACGCGAACCCGAGACTGCGAGCCTTTCTTAAATCCACATGTTTTGTTCTTCTTCATGCAGGAACCCCATTGGCTCCACTCGCCCAGTTCACACTCTGCAGTACGCTGACCTGGGTGGAAAGAAAAAAAAAAAAAAAAAAACGTGACAAAGACCGAGGTAGTGAGTGAATGGTCCACAGCTTGAACATCTCACATTTGTTTCGCAGCCTTCCTGTCTGTGTTTTACAGCTCAGCAGTTTCAGAATAATGAGTTTAAGTAATTTCCAAATCTGAAAGCAATTTTAACTCTTTTTTGTTTTTTGACTTGAGAGGTACAGATGGAGGAGGTTGCTGTGAACCTGAAAATGTACTAAGGCATATGGCTCTTAAATGTACTGCACTCACGACAAAGGTTTTAGGGTCAGTCTAGTTTCGTTGGACCAGCAGGGTCAAGTTAGAACAAGAACTGATGCCAAAACAAAAAGTCAGTTCAGGGCTCCAGGTCTTTTTTTGGGTTTCACTGTTAATGCTGTTGTTTCTAACTAATGACAGAACAACAGAAGAAGAAGATTTTTCTCAGGAGTTCACTTTCTCAGTTGAACATAGTTAGCAGCTGAAATAAAGTGATAATCAAGGTTTCGTCGACATGTGGCTCGCACCTATGAGCTGCTTCAGTTAGTGAAAGGCACTTACTTTCTGGTTCATTACAGGAGCTTTAAGAGATGCTATGGCAAAAGGTTAAAGGTCAAAGGCCACTCACCAACACACTCCATGGTCTCGTTGGCTGTGCGCTGGTCTGGAGGGCAGCTGACATAACATCGCCCACTGTGTGAATACAAGCCCTCCTTACATTTTGTGCAAAAATTGCGATTGAAACACGCTTCACAATTTTCTATTTTACATTCTGAAAGACACAGGGGAGACAAAAAAAACAACAACAGAGGATCAAATGAAAGGATCAAATCAGTTTATATTACATCACATTGAGTCTGGTGATGGTCAGTGTTTCTTAACTTCAAAGATTTGTTGTTTTTCTAGAAGATTTCTAGTGGAAACACAGAAATCTCAATTCTTTTAATAGAATATTCATTGCATTTTTGGCTGAAAAGAGCTAATGGTTCTCCAGAGAGAGGACAAGAGGATTTTTATTTCCTCTGAGAGATTTATTAGTGATTAAACAACATGGGGTCTATTTAGGGGGAGTTACACTCTTCTCTTAAAAACACATGCACCACAGGCCTTGTTTTTTTGGATGGTGTGAATGAGTACAGCCAGGACTGTATTGCTTCAGTGGGGTTTCTCAAGAGTGGGTTCCTCCACACCTCACACTCATTAGAATCTTTCCAGTCAAACAAACAACTTCTTGAATTTTAGATAATTATAAGCACAGTAGGATAAAAACCAGGCATCTTGAAGGACTCCAAAAATCTTTGGTTTCATCTTGGAATGCACTTCGTTACTCTCATCAAAAACAGTGGAGAAAAGGGGAAATCTGTTCAAATCCTGTCAACATTTCTGTATAGGAAAATGCATTCAGATCTCATTGGTTTCATGCGCACTAAACTTAAGAATGTCTGCTCTGCAGCTGGTCCTGTGCCAAGGTCAGAAATGATCTAACACTGAATCCTCACTGGGATCTTAATGTTCTTGCCTCCTGCTCCCAATTACTATTTTTAAGCCCCTGACAGCTAAATTTGACAATACTGACGTTTGTAGGCCTATAATGCAAGACAAATGTTGCTAACAAGAAATGTATAATGTCAGATGATTGGATAATAACCCAGGTTAGCCACTGAGGGCCTCCGAAGGGGAAATCCATCCTCTCTGCAACAAACCAGAATAGTGAAAGAATACTGTAACACATGGGGTTGAATCTGTTGCAAATGTTCCAATATTTTTGGTAAAGAAATATAAAAATCTTTTGCATCACCAATTGTGTTAGTTGCACTGACGTAACAAACCTCACAAGTAAAATAAGATGAATGTCCTGATATAATCAACACAGAGAATTCAGAATAAGGTGATTTTGTTGTCTACCTCTCAGTATAAACCTGTAAATAAAACAGGCTCAAACAAGAAAGCATCATCATTGTAATGTGACAGCACAAAAGCTACAGCTCCTGTTTTCAAACATTCAATCTGAAAAATCAAAATAATAAAATAAAATGTTGCATCACGATCACAAGAGTTGTATCTGCTTTGGAGTTATTTAAACATGAGAGAAAACATTATTTAGCACATCTGACAGACATTATGTGATGTAGAAAACTGTCAAGAAAAGCAAAGAGAAGATTTTTTCTTCAACTAACTGGAAGCCACGAATGTCACTGAAAGCCATTAAACTTAATACTTAACATTATAATTTAGCTAATCACAGAGGTAATAAATGTTTTACTGTGTAACAGTAAATAGCTACAACAGTAGCTATTTAGACCCACTCACATTCAAATAAACCTTTTACGTATTCACTTTAGAGGATCTATATACAGACTGCATGTGATAAAGTTAGCGAGGGTGTATCGGCATAAGAATATGTGTAAAAGTGAAAAAATAACAAATATGGATTGTGGCCTGGCATGAACCCTGCACATGAGGGCCAAATAAAAAACACAGACATACTCTCACAAAAGCAGACAAACAACAATGCATTAGAAATGTTTTTGTTGGGATTTTGCTCCAATCCTGTTTTCTGCCCACACGTAAGGGAAAACAGACAACAGACAGAGGTGCTGGCACTCCTCGGCTAAAAGTACGGGACCGGTGCCACCTGAGTCAAGTAAGTACCGTGAGTGTGGCCGCCCTTTTTTTAGCCACCTTCCAAACGAGCCAAACCTGCCTATAACTATAATGAAGACTGGTTAAGTTAAAAATTCTAAACTTCCTCTGGTCCAGTAAATACTTGGCTGAATTTTGTGGTTATTTTTGTGCCCTTTTTCACAGGCATGAGTAGCAACAACAGGAGGAATTCATCAAGTGGTCACATATATTTCCTTATTTTTGGAAACTTGCAGCTTGTTAGTGTGCATTTAGTAGTTCACACACTAACATGTAAAATGGTAGCACAGGTTGGTTGAAAAGATGAAGCAGCATGCAGTGACATAGGAGAATAAAAGATGTGGCATGGACAATAGTTATTAAGGTAGGATCCCTAATATTTGCATTAATATTTCAGGTCTTTGTTAAACACACATGGTGGTGTAGCAAAGTGGAAATATACAGATGAGATACACAAGACAAAGAAACTAGCAGGATATCCCTTTGCTCCTCCAAATACCCTCATATTGTACATAAACAGGAGATGATGAGCCAAAGATAAACAGATCGTTTACACTTCTGCAGGCTTGATTTGACATCAGCTGTGTGATGTTTGCCAGCGAGTTAGCTTGAGCCTGCGTGTATTTGGAAGATTCCAGATGTGCGTCTACAAATTTAACGTGTCCACTGAGTGGACAAAGCAAAAACTCACGGGTGCATCTGTTGTTGCCCTCCGGGTTCCTCATGCCAAAGTATCCCATGGGGCAGGAAGCGAGGCACACGCCGATCTGACGGATGTCATTGCGCTCCAGGAAGATGAAGAGTTTGGGCTTGCATTTAATGCAGCCGTTGTACTCAGAGCATCGGTCACAGCCTTTGGGGCAAGATGGTGGCCCCTCAGTACTAACTGTGGACAGAAACAGAGAGAAGGGACGAGTCAGGCAATAGAACAGGATGGTGTAGCATCACATAAAAGATATGTCATCAGCCAGATATGAATTTTAATAGGTAAATAAAAACATTCTGCCTATGAGATCAACATCAGGGAACTTGTGTGTGGTTTAGTAGCATTTAGAAGTGAATTTGCAACCAATTCAATACCCCTCCCCTGACAAGCATGAACCCCAAAACACATGGCACATGCTCTCTCTAAAGCCAGTGATTGGTTTGTCTGTTCTGGGTTACTGTACAAACATGGTGGTGCAACTTGGCTGAATCGATGGACAGATCATTCTCACTCTGCACGTGGATGCACCCCTCCAGAGTAATGTTTCGATGTGCCGTCATAAAGTCAGGTGACATAGTATGAAGAGCAAACATTGACTTTGTTAGCTAGTGTAACGTAGCCTTCGTAACTATAGTTAAGAGACTGAATGTACATAAGCAACCAACTTATTTAAACTCAAACTACAACTTTTTCCTGAAACGAACCAACTAGTTTTGGTGCCTAAAAAAGTGCAACCATTTCACAACCACATGTTCAATTTTGTTCCCAGCAAGTTTTATTTTTAAAGTTTAATAGCGAGCATTTCTAACTGGACGTTGCAAATTTAGTATTGCTAACTCGACCGAGGACACCTGCACGTGCAAACAGATGCTATAAGGGTATGTAGAGCGTCATAGTTTGAAGTGTAAGGCCGCTGACCAAGCTGCCATTGAGAGAGTTGGGAACGGGAACATGTTGCCGTTGGAAGGTGAGTCGCTCCCTCTATGGATATAAATGGCTCATTCTAAGCTAACGAAATACAATTTTTATTTAAGAGATTATACACTCATGAAAACATTTATAAATATTATATTCAATTTCTACCAATAGATCCCCCTAAATCCTACACGCTGGACCTTTAATATCTTGCTGGCATCTCCACAGATCCAGCCATAAACCTGCCAGCACTTTATCACTCCAACAAGGAAGGGTTAATGCTTGCAGCTTAATCTAACCGGGAGCCGGGCCAAGCATCTTTGTTTGAACAGTTACTCACTGTTTACTTCAAGCTGCTTGCCGGAGATCCTTAACAGATTTTCATTTGGAGAAACCCGGGTAATTGGGGCTGACAGCCGACCAAGAGCCGGTCAAAATCAGTCAAATAACATCACACAGGGCCTCCACTGGGGTCAGTCAGAAATGATCCGGGCATCGGAAAACAGCAATAGTGACCGACATGTCCAGATTTTCTACAGTGGTACCAAGCGAGCGAGCAAGTATCCCCCCGTCCTAAATCGGAAAATGCACTTATACTTCATCTCCTTGTAAACTCAGACTCAGACATTAAGCCAATTCCCTCATCTTGCAGAAAGTAAAAGCCACAAGACCAGTAATCTAAATCACATCTAGGAAAAGTGTGTCAAAGTGCATCTCCTTTGTCTAGGAGTCGTTCAGAGACAAAACCACAGTCGTCAGAGCTGATTTATCGTCCTGTACTATATCTAAATACACATACTCTCACACAGCGATCCATCTGCCGCCCTGCCTCCCAGAGATGAGTCGGACTGATAAAAGCTTTAAGAGGGTTCTCCCATGAACAGATCACTCCATGTGTGAGTCATTGTAACCTCAAATGCAGCAATTACAGCCAGGTCTTATTGCCCACTATCATTCAAAAAAAGGCATAATGGCCCTGAGGAGTAACCATAACAGAAGGGAGGGTATGAATGTGATGGTGTAAACTGTGACACGTGGTGGTTTGAATAAGAGGGAGTTTGTGCTTGTCGGAAGCGCCTCTCCTCTGCGAAGGCTTCGGTTTTATCTCCGCATGACGCCGAATTCAATTCAAGAGGGAACGCAGGAAGTCAACGGGGACGACATTGAGTCCCGCTGTCGTTAGCAGTGCGCATTCCAGGAAGCATGGTTGAAAGAAACCCTGAATTTGACAACATTGAAAGACGTAAAAGCTGTAAATCCGAGGTGTAAACTTCAAATTCCCTCTATATCTGGGGGGGAAAAGCCTTGACTGATTGTGACACTGCAGAGGGTGCTCATGTATATGGTGAGTGACCTAAATCCTTGTGTCCTCATTATAATGGCACACGACAAACTGCGGCCGCATTTAAGGTCGTCGTGCATGTACATGTGAATGCATATAATGTAAAAATATTCTACTCACGACTCAAACAACAGCCACAGACAGCTCTTCCTCTCCACTACGTGTGATTTCAATAACACCACATCTGTTACTGCGGCTAGTCATGGTATTATATGAATTCTGGTTCACGGAGGTTGGGCCTGAGGCTGGCATTGGCTGAAAGCTCCTTGTGTGTAAAGGAAGAATTATTCCAAAGCTGACAGTAACACCGGCGCTGAGGCTCTGAGGCCAGAGATATACTGCGTGTCGGCCTGAGCACCATCTTTGTGGTTGCGTGAGGTCAGAAAAATGCTTACAACAACACCGGCAGCACGGTCCAATTGAGAGCTTAGAACTGTCAGGTACTCATTCCATTATGTGCCCACAGAGCCAGACACAAAAAGAGTGATGGCTTTGAGGGTGAATCCATCAAAACCCCTTCTATAAACAGCCCTAATACCCATAAAAGTTTTACATAAACTGCGAGAGGCAAAATCTTAAAAGGAGGAAGAAAGAAGAGCCATTCCGGGGAAACACTGAACCTAACATAACCCGCCTAGAAAAAATAAACAAGAATGATGAGAAAATAAACAATATGTTATCTTTATTTTGCCTGTTAAATGTTTACAAGACATCCACCACTGTGACTCAGACCACAGAAACGAAAGGCAGCAGTGCTGAAGAGGAAAATGGGGAAGGGGGGAAAAAAAGAGATAAAAACAAGCCGAGAATGGGAGAACTCACCCCGTCTCTGCCTTCTCGCCTTGGAGAGCTTGACACCATCGCTGTGACCCATGGAGCTGAGGAAGACCATTGCCAGCGCCACCAGTCCCAGGTGCATAGTCCCTGTTGCCTTCCTGGCCACGCAGGGTCCCCCCCTGCGACCAGACGGATCAGGTGGGGGGGGCCCCTTCCTCTGCGGGACAGGTGAATCCCTCTGCTGCTGGGACGGATGATCCCTCCTCTCTCCTGTGGCTCTGCTCTCTGTCTGTGTCTGTCTCTCCCTTTCCCCCCCTCTGTCTCTCGTCTCGTTCACTCTAGTGGCTGCCGCGTCCGCAAGCCTGTGTGGTGGAGGGTGATGCTGCGGTCGCGAGTCCAAACAAGCCCGAGGCACAGCAAGCCATCACGCTGGTGGTAGTACTGGCAAAAGGGAGTAGACAGAGCAGGGTTGTAGGATGGAAGGGGGTGGAGGGGTGGGGGGGTTGAGGGGTTGTGCGGAGGATGAAAAGGAGGAGAGAATGGAGAGGAGATTGCCAAACTTCTGGTGGTTCAACCCATGAAGCTTGAGGTGGGCTGGCAGGGAAGCAGTGAACCCGCTGTTTGAGGAGGGTTTGCTGTCAGCGAGCGGCTGCACTTACAAGCATGTGTCTAATTAAAGATGTGCTAAGGAGGCACTAAGAGGAGGGCTCGCTGATTGAAAAACGACGGATGCAGGTTCTTGACTATGTGTGGCATCTACCTGGAAAAAGGAGGCAGAGAAGGCAAAAAGATTAAAGGAATACATCAACATTTTGTGCACTGTCCTTTTTGTCTTTCTTGCTAAAAGTTAAAAGAGAAGCTCGATATGTCTGTCACGCCTGTATGAAATATATAAAGGTCACCAGCCCATTAAAGCTCATGAGAGTAGTATCTTCTCATGTAACTCTCAGCAAGAAAGCGACCACGGCAAGTCTCCAAAATCTACAACTACTTCTTTAAAATTGTATTATAATATCACAATACTATCAACATATTTACACACAAACAAGCGATACAAAATTTCTACGGAATGCAACAAGAACATATTATTTTGTTTGCGTTATTTAAGTGTATTTATTCAAGTATGAGACATACTTTTACTCCTGAACAGAAAATCTCTGTAACATGAAGAACTACACTGGAGAATTCAAATGATTAATAGAATGAGGAAACTGAAAACCACAAACACTGGGGTCATGGCATATAATACTACATTTACTTGAGTGGTGAATTGAGCATCTTTACCTATTGAAAACACAGTTAACTCTCTTGGAAAAGGCAACACGCGCTCAGGCTGAAGGCCTTTGTCATATTCAGTGCTGAGTTCTTTTTTAGATACTGTCATGCGCTGCCTGTATTTACAGCTCTTGTGTGAAGAGGACACACAGAACATGTTAGGATCTGAGCAATGGGAGGTCCTCCCTCGCAGCTCAATAAAGAAAAATAGGACCATATTTGGCTGTTGAGTTGGTTGTGGCTCTGAATCACACTAAGGACAATGCCATTTGGTACGTCTAAACATTCCAGGAGGAAACATTACATTCTTTGTTAAAGTATAAATCAAAAGGGACAATATCATTTCAGATTACACCATATTCCTTTGAGCTGCACTGACCCAAAATACTTCTGCCTGAGTTCTGCTTGATGCCAGAAATAACATGGTCTTTGAAATTATTTTTAAAAAACCATTTGGATTTAATCTTATTAAACACTGATGAAAGGGGTACAAGTAAATTCAGATTTATTTCCAGTCCCAAGATAATGACGGCACCTTGTCGCGTGAGAAGCTGTGCTCTAATTCAGTGCACAGATGTCTTATTATTGTGAAACATTAATGCGACATTACTTAATTTCTTGAGCTAAATGGAGTTTAGTAGAGCCGCTGTTAAATGGGAGCATCTGTCGAAACGCGCTCATGCTGAATGAGTCAAGAAAATAACACAATAACAAATAAGTTCTTAATCCTAAAGACTCATTTTCAGGAAGAAGAAAGAAGGCTCCTTTTCTAATCATTATAATTCCATGACATCGCTTTTCACCCAACAGAAGAGAGGAACTTGTATCCCGTCCTAATCGGGAAACATTTCAAACTCTCTTCCCCGCCGGTTTATTTACTTCTTAACATTTAATGACTTGCGATGTCACTGACACCTCTCGGCTAAAGTCATATTTACAGGAAAGAGCCAAAAGAGTGGCTCAGCCAGTCGTCCGCAGCACCTGTTGGTTACTTGAGAGAGTGATGATTAGAGAATGGGACGTGCTAAGTCTCTGGATCACTCGGAACACAACCTTTCCAGCACTGAGTAACTCAAGACATCGTGCCAGAGACTCTTTCATAACAGCACTCCCACGACTCTGTGCAACCTGCCAAAAGCCCACCTCAGCCCATCCATATCTGCTCACACACAGCATGGAGATAGAGAGAGACAGGATCTGGCTGTTAGCTTACTGAGAAAACTGATTGTTGTAGGCTAAACCATCTGCATTGCAAGATCCTTTTTTTTTTTTTTGAAGCATCACAGACATCTCAGCAGGCGACTGTGGCGTAACTGTGGCACCTGTATGTTTTCAAAGTTCTCTGTCCCTGCTCCCTCATCCATTTAACCGAGTGCCTTTCCTCACCATCGGCCACATTCAGCTGAGCCCAATGAAACTAAGCCCCGCTCATCAAATAGTCAGGAGATTAAATTGCCTCCTTTGTAAGTCTTAAGTTTGATCTATCAATTATTCAAGCGCTGAAAGGGAGCTCCCACACTGGGAATTTATTGAACTCGAGAAGGTGCCACAACTCTGAGCTCAGAGTAACAAATGCAACCTGTCGATGAACTTTGTGCCTGCGACTGAACCTACTGGCTTTCTGACACACATTTAAGTGCAGAAGAAAGATCATCTACACGTCTAATATATGTAAAAATGCCTCACACACAAACTCGAGAATCTTGTGAGAGAACAATAATAGCAATATTTCCAATGACTCTGAGAAGGCAAAAAAAATAGGATCAAAAGGGCACAGAGATTTAACCATGAGTTCATAAGTTGTAATGTCATTTTCCTCATGTGCAAATGACCAAAATGTTAGAGCCAACCCTGTTCTGCTGCAACATGTGGCTCCGAGCTAACCTCAAAATAAAATTATTTTTATGTTGCATCTGCGACTCCAAAGGCAGAATAAGCTGTAAAGCCTAGCTTTTGACTGAGCACATTTTGCTCCCCAAATCTGGCTGCTCGTGTGCAGCGAACAAAGCAACAGGCATTTGTGGCTGATTTCACCCAGTTAGAGTGATCATTAATGTTCCATTTATTTTGATTAGTAAAATCCCGGACTTGTCCATCCAAGTCATAAACTCTCGTCGGGTGAGCCAACCTGGCCCACAATAAAAAGAAGGAATAGGGAAATGCTGGAAATGAGGTGTTGACTGAGGGTGTTGTAAGAAAAACAGAGCCAGAGTCATCATCATCACATGCACACATCCGTGCTTTCAACACCTTTTATCTAAATCTGGAGATGATAAGTAGCCTGTCCAGCTCATTTATCAGAATGTGGAGAAACACCTGGCTGCACCACCGACACTCACAGAAGCTTCAGCCTTTTTGGTAATCATTTCCTCAACGCTGCAGCTTAAGGTGTTCAGGCAGCGAGAGGTCAAATGTGCACCAGTAAAAAACACACTCGACACTCAGAGAGCATCATCGGCTTCTTCCTCCAATCAAACCACTACCAGACTCTCCACGTTTTTTCATGCAGGGCTAAAGTCTGCACAGCTCCCGCAGTCAGGGCATTGATCTTGTTCAGCCCAGTTGAGCACAGATCAGCTTTGTCTCACAGACTCGCACACCATGCTGGATCACAGCTGTCTGCACTGCACTGCTCTTCAGGGAGAAGGGAAATCAGACACAGATCCTCACCTGTCTCCCCCGTCCTGCATCTCTGCTGCTGTCACCTCACTGTCCTGCTGATTTCCTACATGTCATCTTGAAGGCTGACATTCATGTGTATGTGTGCATATGTCTGTTCTGATGGATATCAATGCAATCTTAGTGACTGGAAAAAATCGTATGCAATCTCACTCTAAAGTTCAATTTGGCCAATATAAAGAACAGTCAAATTATGGTTTGCCAAAATAACTCAGGAATTATTACACATTTGATTAAAGAAAAAGAAATTGTAAAGAATTTCCCAGCTCAGGACAAATAAGGTACAGCTATATAAAATACATCTATCTTAATGTTGGATAAGTTTGAAAATGTATTTTAGTTAAAAAGTTATAATCAGCTCTCCTAATGGCTACAAATGAGGAACTTAATTAGTCTTAATTATAAAACTTTAAAAGGTAAAGGGAAATGTAAAAAAAATAATATAGGATCACATTCGTAATAAGAATGGTATTATTATTCATTATTATTATTATTTTAAAAGGAGAAAGTTTTCTATTTGTTTAAGTACAATAATGTAAATTTACATAAACAAATGGCTTGATTCGTTATAACACAAAAGTAAGATGTTTATTCTGAAGCTTTGACTAATATAATAGTAAAATATGAAATAAGGATGAACCCACCTGTACCTCGGGGTCCTTGGTTAAAGCTGTTCATTGACTGTCCGGACTCAATTTCCTTTTTTATAAGGGAAAATCCGTTACTTGTTTGGTCACAAAGAACTCCTCCTACAGGATACCCCCATGCAACCTTCCTCTGTCATCATTTCAGCAGACATATGATTTCATTTCTTTCCCATCTGTCACAATCTGGAGGCAGCTTCTTTGCAGGCTGTGCACAGGATGCGCCACACAGACAGACAATGTGCATTGGAATTAAAAAAAAAAAAAAATCCTCCAGTCAAAGATTACATGCATGAAAAAAAATACATAATCCGATGACTTTAGTCACTCAGACTTTTTTTTTTAATTTCGGCTCCGTCAGTCAGGTTTGCACTGAAGCTCCTGGAGTTGCGGGTTTTTAAAATCCACTTTGGAGCGTCGAGCTGCATCCAACTCACACAAGTCGAGTTACAAAGCGGTGATATTTGCATCCGAAGCCCAGCACTGCCAGCGGGCATGACAGGCCCCACCCCTCCAATCCTCTCTGAGAGATGAAAAACCTGCGCTGGACTTGTGTTACTGTAAGTGTTAAACAAGTGAGAGTGGAGGCAAATTCATACTGATTCCCTCATTTGATTTAATAAAGATAGTTTTTTTTCCTCCACTGGGCCTTCATCCTGGAGAGAAAAGCAAACACAAATAGAAAATAAATTGAATTAATAAATAATAAATGGAGGCCTTTCATTTCATGATTTCATGCCATCAGACAAACACAGGTGAGCCTCTAAATGACCTTCAGCACCTGTGAGTGACCTCTCATTATATTTTGATTAGATGTTTGATTCTGATTTGTTAACCCAAAAGGGAAAAAGCAGATGAAAACACCAAAGCTGGACTCATTTCATTTCCACAACTTTTATTTTACAAAGTAAATACCAGTGATCTTGAAAATAAAAGTTGCTTAAAGATCATGATAGAAATTCAAATAGGCTGAAGTAAAAAATAAAAACCCTTATAGTATAAAGAAAGGAACAGAAAGAGAAGGAGGAGTTTGATATAACAAACATTCATCATAATTTTTTAAGTTCAGCTTAGTTCTTTAAACTTTAGTTCTTTAAATGTGATTTTTGAGCAAATATTCAGTGCAAATGTTGCACTTTTTCTCATAACTCTGAGTTGGAAGAAAAATCAATTCTACTCAGAAATATTTTTGAGCACATAGATCATGCTGTTACTTTAGCTCGTGTCTCTAAAATAAAAGGAAATTGAAATCATGAAAAAAAAACAACTAGAAAAAATATATATCATAATCCTTTAGGACTGTTGTTCATGTCAACATATGAGTATGTATTTGCACATACTGTAAGTATTAAATATCAGAAAAGTCTCCATTTCCTTGTTATCCAACAGGGGGCCATAAACAACAATTCTTGGAGACCATGCAGACCAGCATTCTTTGTTTTGCGACATTTATCAACAATGTTACGATGAGAAGGACTACTGGATAAACACCAGCCACATTCAGCTACACTTATCCCGCTGAAGGATTTATCATGAGAATTAAGTTACTGAGCGGGCTGTTTGTTTTTATGTCTAGTCGCCAAGAAATAAACAGAGCCAGAACCCTGAAAATAGCACATCATCACTTCATCTTTATGATGGCCTGTGATGCAGTTTGACATCTGCCATCAAAGAAAAACAGGGATGTAGCCGTAGCTTAGATGTGAGCCGAGTCAGTCGAGCACGCACGTTTGAGGTATGATTCTATTTGCTCATTACTCAGGTGTCAAAATGCAAAACATACCTGGCTACATTGTTCTACCAGCTAACTGGTCCATTCTGACTTAAATGTTCTACAGCTTGAAAACTCATATTGTTTTTGCTGAATTTTAAAAGTGATGAGTGCAAAGGCTCAACAGAAATAATCTCACCATACATGACGTGTAACGCTACTATTTTTACATTAAAAAGGTAAACGACAAGTGATTCTTCTGAACTGGCCAGTTGGACTTTCTTCTTAATGCATTTTTGAGTCACTTTGACGGCCTGTTAAGTCGACATCCACTGCCTGCCAAGAGACGGCACAGGGGAGCCCTAAAACAGAGCCAGACAGTCTTTTTGTATCACTTGTAAGATGCTTATGCATGCAAATATTGCAAAGTTGACTTTATTAAGGTCATAATTTCTGTCATAGCCTATAAGCCAAGGGTAGTTATGGGCAATCTAATACCTCCAGGGTAGACTGCAGAGCAGCCAGTTTAAAGAGAGACCCGGGGATTAATGATGACTAATGATAGGTTTATGACTCCAGCATTGTGACTGTGCAGAACAGTGAGAATGTCAGAAAAAGATATACAGATGTTCATCCAAAGAATGAAAATAATACCACTGTCCCAAAAAAAAAATATAAATCAAAGAGAGCTGACTTTAAAACCATATAATATATTGAAATCGTTCATAATTTAAACTGCACATCATTTTTTAAACTAAACAAAATACATGACAGGTTTGGATTTCCCTTCCCAGCCTACGTATGTGAGAACAGATCTTGAATGGCATCAGGAAAGATCATCATGTCTTTCTTTATTGTAAAAGGGAATAATGTTCTCATATTTCATACACGAGACTTGTTAATTTCCTTCTGAATCTCTGATATCTCCTGATGATATTCTCGCAATCAGGGAACTTATTTCCTACTGAACCACTCCAGAGGTCAGCGAGGTCTTTCATCCTGACTATTCTTGCTTTCCACAAATGTCTTTTTTAGCTCCATTTATAATGTTTCCCCAAGAGACACTGTGTTAAATAGCTTCATGTCAAAACCTTTCATAGACTCCAGTCACAATTATATAAAGAAATATGTAAATAATTCTATGAGTTATGGATCATATTAGCCTAAAATAGATAATTGACTGAGAAGACAAAAGCAGTTATTTATAATCCTTTTCCCATTTGGAATTAAGTGTCCATAATATCAGTGCTTTAAAAAAGTGCCCAACCAGAAAAATCATTCTCGACCAAAAGTGTTTTTGTTTTGTTTTTGTGTTGTGGTAACTCGGCTTGGTTGGCTTTTTTTTCCCTGAGGAAGTTTTTTTCTTGCGACACACATTTTCATACCCTGTAAAAATTATTTCAGTCTTGGCGACTCTTGCGAGATGCGTCAGACGTAAATGGTTCAGTTAAACAGGCTTTTTACATATTTTGCGTGTGAGCCATACTTTTCTGTAACGTGTCACAAACTCCTCGTCCTGCAGCTCTTTACCACACTCAGTTCCCCCATAATGGCTGACGAAACCACAGTTCAGGCTTGCTCCAAAGTCAATTATCTCCCCAGGCATCTACGCAGAAATCCTCATGACCCCGGGCTATTATGTTCAGAGTGCACACAAAGTGTAGCTCAGTTACAATACGCAACTTATACAGTGTGTAAATGGACCGTCATCGCATGCTTTGAAATAAGAGAAGAAACTGTTTGAACAAGATATCGGTAATGATCGATTTAAGCAACACAACATAAGCAATAATGCAGTCATTAAAATAGAAAAAAACAAGGGAAAAAAACAACAGGAAAGTCTAAAGCTTGGGGGAAGTACTGCGTCTACTTTCAGATGTTCATTATCCAAACCAGGCCTTCCGTCACCATTTCGCCCTCTTGGCAGCTTAAATCAAATGTTTGACGACAATCAAAAAAAGTTTGACGTGTTCAAATGACGATGAGTTTTTCCTCATCAATACCATTGATTTGTGTAAATATCTGCTTATTCTGAATTTGATGGCAGCAACATGTTTCAACCAAGTCGGGACAGGAGCAACAAAAGACTGTGAAAAGACTGTGGACTGATCCAAAAACACCTGTTTGGATCATTCCACAGGTAAACAGGTTCATTGGTAACAGGTGATAGGATCATGAATGGGTATGAAAGGTTCTATAGACTATTGTATAAAGGAGATTAGTACATGGGTTCGGTAACACTGCATCAATGTTCCACATCATTTTCACTAAAGGAAATCTCAGTTATCAACTAACAGCCAGCCTTTGCTTATTGTGATGGTGAATATCCAACTTGGTGCTGGACAGTAATGCAAAACTACCAAGCTGGATCTTGATATTTTTTACACATTAGACTAAATTATGAAATGATGTGGCGTTGAATGAGATAAATATGACTGCTTCATTTACCAATTAAAACTGAGCCAATGACGTGACTGAGCAGATGTTTGACACAGCTGTGCACAGGAAGGAATATTTCTTGTTCTTAGCAATACAAAAACCCGCAAAAATCAAAAAAGAGCTTAAAGTCATAAGTGACTCATTAGATTCACCCAATAGATCAATTTTTTGTCACTGAAGGGGCTGCAAAGAGCATGAGAAAACAATAGGATTGAGAACAAAAGCACAGCTTGCAAAGGAAGAAAAATCATGTTTGGAGCTGTACTCTGTCTCTCTGTCCATGTCTCCAGGCGAGTATGACCACTTTATTGGATTGTCAGAAGTACTAAAATGATCACTGGGTTCACAATTTTCTGTGTTTGACAAACAGCAAAAGACTGAAAACTTTGATCATGGAATTTCAAAATAAGAGGTAATTACTGCTATGCAACCCCATTGTAACTTTATAAGTAAACAAAGAGAGATATCCTGAACTGTTTTTTTCCCTTGTTGTTTATCGTATCACCAGTCTTTTTGTCTACTCTGCCCCGGTGCAGACACAATAATCAACCCTGGGAGAACACAAACCGTCTCTGGCACGGTGATGAAAGATGGACGGTTCCGTGTTGTAACTCTGGATCTATGAACACAGCTGGAGGCTACTAACAGGACTGTTGTTATGTTAGACTCAACTGAAAATGTGTACATGTGATAGGTGTACATTCAGTTAATGTACATCTAGGTGCACCTGGTTCTTAACTTTCTTTATTTCATATGCACACAAGGTTTCACATGGTCTCCCTCAGGTAGCGGTGAGGGAGTGAACTCACCTGTATATGGAGATGAGCGATGATAACATCATCACACATACTGTATGAAAAGATCAATATGTTCAGTCATTTCTGGGAGTTGTCAGACAATACACATGTAAATACCACGTCAATAAAATGATTTGTTACATACACTTATATTCTTGTGCTATAATCACAGATGTTTGGATACCAAGCTCATTGCAGCAGTCCTGAGTGCACACTGTGCTTTCACACCCTCACCTTTACCTGAAGACCATTTGCTGAATCTATGAAATCTACGGAAGCAATGCACCTCCTGATGATTACATTTCTGAGAATGCTTGAATAAAACCTTCACTTACTCAACATTCACATACAGCACATATAAAAGGGGTCATGAAATTCAAATTCTTGGGCAGCGTCTTGACAAAGAAGTATTTTTCTGAATTTATGGCTAGGTATATGAGAGAGAGAAAAGAAGAAAAAAAGCATGGGGAGAAACTCCTTGTGCTCTTTCTAGCATTTTCAGAGTGGGCGTGAGTGCTCGTGGAGTAGTGGTGGTGTGGGGGCGTAAATGTTTAATTGTGATTGGCTCAATGAGGAGTAAATGTTTACTCAGTGCATCTTTAAACTGATGACAGCCCCAGTCATATTTTAAAAATATGTATAAATAACATATTTGTAAAATGTAGTATTTTGTCTGTGGTTGGGTTTTTGGTTTCAAAACTTATTCTGCAGCCGAACCTCAATCTTTACGGTAACTGTGCAGCTTCTGAAACCCCATCAAAGCCATGTTTACTAAAGAAGGGAACTCTTCCATTTTTGGACCTGCAATGCATTCATTGCCATCTGAATAGTCGTAAACATAATGTGCACAGCAATGCATCACACCAATTTATTCAACATCAACATTATGAGTGAGAGCACTCAAATAAAAGCCATCCTGTCAAGCGAACAGAAGATGTATGTGTAGCTCAAATGTTATGGGAAGCATTTTCTTTGAAACCCTTCCCACTACTTGAAAATAAAGATTGATCACATTTGAAACAACGTGCCCAGAGAGTTAGCTGCTGCCAACATGTGTTTGCCATATTGGTCCTCAAATGAACAACGGGAATATCACCTTATTTTTTATACACGCGAGGCATGTGGTTACTTTGAAAGGATGTGCAATGCCAATCACTCCTTGCTCTTTACAAGATAGCCTGCATACTGTACATACCTAAATCAATCTTGAAACGATTAAAGACAAATTCCACCTTTACTGTTACCACGGTGAAACCCTCACCCAAATTCACAGTGTGAAGTTTTTGTTAAGAAGAGCGAGTTTCTGTTACAGCTCTGACATGTTTGTCACTATTTAAACACAAAGTGGGCTTTATTGTCATCATGCAAAACACAATTGATGCTTTTCATTTCAACTCCAGGAAGTAATAGCCGCTTATTTCAGAACAGAAATCGTATTCATTTATTTCAAATTCCCCTTTGGAACGTCTTCTTGGATGACACATAAACATTTTGTGTTGTTCTCAGGCAATTTGAAACAGGTGAGCTTCATGCTCTAAGATTTCAACTGAGAGAAAAATCCCAAAGTAAACAAATTAAATGTATTCACTACAAAGGATTCTGAATACTCATCTGCAATTTGATCTCGGCCCACATGATTCGAATTAGAGCAGAGATAAGTCTTACTTTCAGGATATTAGCCAATGTTAGCTCAGACCAGGTGAAAGACAGTCTCATGTCTTGAAGATCTGAGGTATAACATCATTGAGCCAGAGGATGAAAGAATCATGCAACTGTGTGAGGCAAATAGTTTGACTACAACAGATGTTTGCAGGATCCCGATGTGAAACTTAGACATTGTTGGTAAAACGTCATAAAACTGGAGTGTCCTTGTTTATATACTGTAGTTGGAAACTCATAGGCTTTTAGTCATAAAAGATTTCCACGACATTTGGTCCTGTTTTCAGCAGTAGCCGAACAACGCATCTGTATCTGCCTTTCCATTTTTCATTCTCTCTGGCGAAGTTTTCTCGTCCTGCGCAGGATTCACGCTGAATACCGATGCACTGAGAATTCACAGAAAACGATCCATGAAAGTCTCCTTTTTTTAAAACAATGTGATGAATCCTTCAGCCCACAGTTTGTGTGGGTGCACTGTAAACAGAGCCATTACATCCTCTTCTTATGTGGCCTTTCTGAGAGTAACTTCATACCAGGCCACCAGAATCAGTGTTTCACTTTCAAGCCTGTTTCACCTCTGACGGTGCAGCATCGTGGACGGATGTGGTTGGGTGTGGTCAGACGTGGTCAGTGATGTGTAAACAGTGTACTGACCACCAGGCATTTCTATAACTGCAATTCCAAAAAAAACCTGGGATGCTGTGTAAATAGTAAATAAAAACAGGATGCAATCATCTGCAAACAAACTGTGTTTACTTACAACAGTTTTACGAACAGCCCATGTAGTAACATCCTTTATACAACCATGTGTTTGACAAAGTGTTGAACCTCACTCCATCCTTGCCTGGGAAAGACTGAGCCTTTCCAGGATGAACCTTTAATGCTCAAACACACTTCCCACCAGTAACCACCTGTCACACTTATTAACCATTTATAGAGCACTCATTGAAATATGTTGATATTCAAAAGTTTTACCTTAGAGTGTTATTGGAGGACATAACAAAACTGTATTTCTGTTTTTACAATTTCACTTTTGTAAATTGTGTGGAGATGACCAAAAATAGTCACTTGCCCGATAAAGGGTTAAGGATAATAACTTTAAAGTTGCACTAATTGTTATAATTCTAATCATGAAAATGGATGAAGGGGCTGCTCATACAGACACACTCTGCATTTTTGATCAGCACTGTGGAACTTTATCTTAGCATCTTTCAGCTCATTGTTTTGCTAAAGCCACTACAGGCTACATGTCCAGAACCAAACCCTAGTCAGGCAAAGTAAGGCATTAGTGTGAGGATCAAAATGGAGCTTAAATGAAAGCAAAGATTCGTCAGGTGGACAGAAACATGACTCTAAGTTAACGCTAATGTTGCGTCATGTCTGCTGCATGTATTGGCAACAGTTTGCTAACACGTTCACCATATCTCAAGCTTCATAAAGTGTTAATATGTCAGTGTTGCATTTGCAGCACTTGTTCTGCTGCCCCAAGATGTCCATAAATAAATAAATACATAATGCAGCTTTTGGGAAGGAACTCAAAGGAATGTCATATCTGCCTTGACACAAGCCTTTTCTTAAAGCAATTTAACCAATTAATTTAACAAGCAATTTAACAATTAACCAGTCATCTACTTGGATTTATAACAGACGAAATACGGAGTGAAGCCGCATGGGCTCGCACCATCATATGACTGACACGTCCAAAGCACAGGGAAAGCTATTCTAAGGTGATCATGGTCATGGAGGTCAATGCCATAAAACCTGCAGTAGTGCTCTGGCAGGTGCACAAGAAGATGATCGATACGAGCCAGTGGAACATAAAACAATAGCTCTCAGGGATTTTATGCAAAATTGATGAAGGCACACCTAATCGCCAGTTAACATGAGTCCATTGATCATAAAAAGAAACATGTGAACGAGCAAGTTGGCTGCTGGCTGTTGCCGAGATTCCAGACAGTCTCATATCACTAAATCAAGTTTTCATTCTCATACCCTCCAGAAACCAGCTTGAGACAATTCTCCGAGGCGCTCTTTAATGAATGTGTTTATTTTATTTCAGACTTTCCAGTTAGTCTTCTGACTCGACTGCAAAACAAATGTATGACATCAACTTTGCATCTGTCGATATGTGACCTGCAGGTGACAGAGGAATTAAATTGAATTAAATTAAATCAGGTGCCAACATGTCAGATTTGATTTGTCAGTGCAATCCCGCTTAACCATGAAATAGATATGCAAGATGAAACGTGAGCCTGTAACTGCCGTATTGGATGGGGTTTTAATATCTGTTCAATATCTACAAATACTGGTTCAATCTCCTTCCATGTTTAGTCGTGATGGATTTTACAGGAGATCAAACTGGGAAGGCTATCTGTTAGGTCTGTCAGACGAAAGACTGATTTCATCCAATAACCTTTAGATAAATGTTGTTTCGATTTGGAGGCACACAGAATCAGAAATTGATTTTTCCCTTATCTATTCTGTTAAAAATGTGCTCCTGCTCGATATACCAATAAATAAGTCATTCAGAGTTGAAAATGTTAATTGTATTGAATCGTGTGTTTGATGTTGTTGGATGTGGAGCAGTTTGTGCTGTAAATGATCGGTCAATCTTCTAAGTTTGCTTTCCATTCTTTCTATTTGATGTAATTTCTGATTGTACTTTGATGAGCCAAGTTTAATGGTTGTCCACATCTCAGTATTGTGTCTATCACCTAATGTTCATTTTCAGGCTGCCGATCCCATTAAAAAATGTAACCAGTAAAGGAAATAAAGAAATAAAGGAAACTCTAGTGCTCTTGTCTGTGACAAGGATCAGTCTGTCCAAGTTTGAATTTCAATGCACTGAAATTACTGTATTTCGAGTTTGACTATTTGAAACTGAATCCCTGAAATTTTCTGGAATAGAGCCAAAACAATAACATAATAATGTAATGTAATGTAAATTTGAATTAAGATTACCATTCACGCAGAATGACACCCATGGGGAAATGGATTTGATTCACTGAAACAGCAATAAGATGCAGCAACCTAAAATAAAATAAAAATCAGAAAGACTATAAGCAGGAAAACAGACAATTGTTAGATGAACATAACAGTGACACAACAATTCCAACAAACTAATATATTAGATATAAAAACAAATGCAATACCACTGGCTGTCATTTTATCTCAAATCACGATAATCACAATAACAATAGGATTTATATCAATAACCACTTTCATAACTCACTGAACAAGAAATGGTTTTCATAAAAAAAATTACAGAAATTTTTTTGCCCAGACGCTGTTGGCGCCGATGAGAATTGTTGGACACGGGCCATGCCAAACACTATTGTTTCTTGATGTACCGCAAGTGGTGTGTCATGACCAAATTTCAGTTTGATATTCCCTAAAATCTTTCCCAGATAAAAATAGATTAATTGGCTGATTGCACAGACAGGATAAAGCCTGCTCTGTGCGATGGCTCCAGCGAATATGAGTCCTGCAGCTGAGAAGGATTTGTAATGTCATAGGTATTACTTTCCAGCGCTTTCTGTCAAATACAAATCCAGATGCTGTGCAAGAAGACATCAACATGACATGTTTCATTTAATAATATTTGAATAACCATATCTGATACAATCTGTGTCGCACTAAGAACTGAAACACTTCAAGAGCCTCTGAGAGACACAGAGAAAATAAGATTAAACTATATCTCAATTTTTCTAAGACCTCTATTTAATTTTGACTCCACGTATTCTGCTTCTGCTCCCTCATTCTCTCATCCCCTTCCCCTGTGTGGTGCATGGATTACCCAGCTCCACTCATGCTTCTTCTCTCGGACCGATATTGTTTATGTTTCACTCGACCATGATTCGCCTCCCACAGATGTTCTGGAACTGTCCAGGGTGTTAATCACAAGTACCGTCCTCCACGGTGTAAAGGAGCCTGGCGTTATTTCAACCTTCCCCAAACGTCTCTATGAGGCTGGTGTGTTTTTCTCATCCAGAGGCTAATGAGTTCATTAACACTTGAAACTGGAAGGGGCCCCTTAAAGTGTCTAAACTTACTGGACCAGCAGGTTTGAGCAATGTATGTAAGTGCTGGCATCACTCACTACAGTTTAACATGCAGTGTTTTTCAGCAGTATTTTAAAAAGGAGAACTTGCCAGTATACATGCCTGGAATTTCTATATGCACCTTCAAATTTCTTAATAATGTTAATAGTTGTGTTTTGTATCTCATTGCTGACATTTTTTTTAAAAAAAGCTATGTCATTTTTTCTGATACTTGAATTATTTCTATCTGAAATTCAATTATCAATGTCACAATCTTAAAAATGCTCCAAAAAATTTTAAATTATAAGACAAGCAGTGTTGTACTTTAACTAGATGTGAGGTATTCTCAGTCTCATGAGTCTGTATCATATCTCATTTAAAATAAGTTGTTACCTTCCTTTGACACACTGCAAGTAAATGACATCATAATGATAATTAAAAGATCCATCAGATATAGAAACTTTGATGCAGTGATTGCTCTACTTCTGAATCTGAAATCGAAATAATGGATGAATGATAAAGTTAAATTTCAGGGTATTGGTTAAATTCTTCAATGCTATTGGACCAACTGACTGTTCCATAATTACATGTTTTCAAAACACTGTGTGCTCCTTCATCATGGGCGACTGACTAGAAAATGTCCCTTCAATGTTCAAGGTTCAGTGACAAGTAACATCTTGGGTTTTTCAATGTTCCACTCAGAATCAGCAACATAATTCAATAAAGAGTTGGGACAAACAAATACATATTATTTTTTTTACACCCAATGAATTAAAAGATATTTTCTGGATCACCATGAACACCAGTCCCGACTACAACTCCCATGAACACGGAGTCTATCAGAAACATGTCACAGATGTGATGTGAAGGTTGAACAGTGTTATGAGCTCATTAAGTCTCGGTCAAGCTGTACTGCATCGCTGTTGTGCCACTCATCAAAGAACACAATTTGGCCCGTAACTCTGATATCTAATGAGAAACATTCAAATAAATGATGTTAGTTTCGATGTTTACAGCTCAATAATTGGCTTATAGAGTTAGTCAGTTGAAAGACATGAGCAGCTGTGAGATTTGTGTCGAGCTGCAGCCGTACAACGCTGCTTGACTAGCAACAGACAAGAAAACAAGCGGAATGAAAAGGTTTTATTTAAAATCCCTAATGGCGTGGCCTCATGATGTCAGCACAAAGACATTCGATTGCCTTGCGTGACTTTACAAAATTGCCGTCAGTTATGTAACTGCACCCCTCCGTTAGTCTGAAAGTCAACCAGAAGCCACAGGTCTGATGCTCACCATGGTTCTGTGAGCCGTGCCTGGAAAGCTGCTCTCATTAGGGTTGAACTGTGATTTGGGGGAACATTGAGGACAGACGTCATGGCTGTTGGATATGTGATAATATCCCCTCACGCTGTGCAGGCAGCAGAAGGATAAGTGGATCTGAAGAGACGCAGTTTGAAAGAAACTCAGTCGATAAAATCAATGTTTTTCGTGAGTCTTTTACAACAGTTAGTTCAATAGATAGTTCCAGATGTAGCAGCGTTTCCCTTTTAAAAATATTTGAATCAGATAATCGACAAACTTTTGAAGACATCAGGGAAGATTACAGCTGTGATTATGATTGAAGACAAAATCAAGCATTCAGTCATATCTGATCTCTAGGTGAAGCTGTGATGAACCAGCTGCAGTGAAGACATTTCACCTCTTCAATGCATCTGCTGGGTGTCAACGAATACATACAACACAGTCGAAACATGCTCATGTTCTATAGAACAGTTTGGTTGCAAGAGAAATAGTCATGCTATTTCACAGCAATTACTGCTATTTATTGCCCACACGGTAAATCACAGCAGCAGGCATGTGTTTGAAGTCTGCTGTGCTGCATGTCTTGCACATTTCCACCCTTCATCAAATTGTAAAAACTGTTTGACGCACTATAACTCTTTTATAGGAGCGAGTGTGGATGGGACAAATGCATCTGCAGTTATTTAAAAGCTGCAACTTATCATGACTTATCAACCATATCATTATTGTCGTCAAATACGTCCAGTAACACCTGCTGGGAGAAAACACAGCTTGCCCTCAAATGCACATATTCAGAACAAAGACCACAGGTGCTGCGGCAGCTGCTACTAACTTACTCGTTGGAATCTTGCAGCTACCTCCATCGTATCCTCAAATGCCCTTCGTTTAAAGTGCGGCCCTGTTTGTAGACATACTGGGAATCCTTCCACTTTTTGTTTTAATCTAACCCAAAATAAGAAATTGGAGAGGAGGCAGCATCATGACAGAAAATCACTTGTGTCAGCGGCTTTGAGCTCATTTAAATTTTGGCAGCGGACGCTCTTGGTGTTCCCCACTGGACTGGAAGCTTACAGTTATCTTTGAATGAGAAACACTTTATCCTGAAGCACATCTTGAGTTCTCCCTTCGGCACCAGTTGTTGGGATGATCCTGCCAGTTCTGACTTACACGACTGACAACAGCATCTACATATTAATAGTTAAGTCTAAGATAATGATATTTTTTGATTCTCAGATGTTTGGACTCAGAGCAGAGGAACTATAACAAAGCCTGCCTAATGCGATCTCAAAGGCCGCACAACAGCACAATGTGACTCAGAGATAACCATAACATTAAAAAAAAATGGGTAATGTCATCTTTTAAGTTGTTTATCGAAACTGACATGAGATGATTATAGAGTGGGTCGTTTTTGCCAGAGCACAGTGTGTTCCATCGTCATCTGGTATTAAACAACTCGGGTAAAAAAAACTTTTGGGTTTGATACATGAACTGTTATCTGTGGCGGAGAGGAGGTGGTGTGGCTCCGGTCCGACTTGGTGGCTGACACCTGAAGGTTCTCAATTGTTCCTCTTCACCAGTGTTTTACAGTCTACATTTTGTCATCACAGTTGTATATACTACGATTTTCTGTTGAATCTATTCTGTTCACACAATATCTGTTGCATGTCTGTCCGTCCTGGGAGAGGAATCCCTCCACTTTTGTTCTTCCTGAGGTTTATTGTGTTTTATTTCCCTGTTAAAAGGGTTTTTTTATGGGCCAATTTTCCTCCATGGAACTGAGGGTCCAAGGTCAGAGGGTGTTGTGTTCTGCTGTGCAGATTGTAAACCTCAAGACAAGTTGTTATTTTTTGATATTTCCGTGAAATTTCGCAGACATTCATGACTTTTCATCTACCTCCACCAGCGGGCCAAAGTTTTCACTTCCAGTAAAAAATCTCAACTTCTGCAAGACAGACTGTCACAACATTTTGTACAGACGTCAGTTGTTCCCAGATGATGTAATCCTCTGTCTTTGGGGGTCCCCTCACTTTTCCTCTGGTGCCACCATGTTAACATTTTCTGGTTTTAAGTGAAACCAACATCTTAACAAATATTGGATGAATTGCCATGTAATTTGCTACAAACATTCATACCCCCCTCTCGATGAATTGTAATAACTTTGGTAATCCCCTGACTTTTCATCATCACCATCATCTGGTCAAAATTTTAATTTGTTTATGAGCAAATATCTGCAAAACTGATGACATTCTCATCAGCCTCTCCTGTCCTTGGTGCAAATGCCAAATGTTGCTTAATCACACACTAAATTAAGATGGTGACAATGTAGAGTGGCCATTTCCTTGACACCAAAAAGGAGGACAGGTCGCAGGATTCAGTGGAGCCAGGATAACCTATTGCACATAAAGAGACTCCAGTTTTGTCATCACAAAGGTGAACGTCTATTTGCGATACCTTTGCGGTTTCATGTGTGAACTCAAATGCGAAATTGACACAAATTTAACTGGACACCGCATCCATTTCTCTCATTTCTCCATGCTGAGGTCATCATTAAAAAGACATGTTTCGTATGTGCATGGCTGCACGGGATGGAGAAGATGTAGGCGCTGACCTTCCTCGGATTCACAACCGGGACATCTGCTTCAGAAAACGGTTTCAGATACTGCTCCTCACTGTGGCAACCATCCATTTCTGAAGATCTGAGAATAGTTTCCAGCATGCCATATTCCTCATCGAGTCCATCCATATCAATGTCTTCCAGATTACAGGCCTGGGCTGGATCACTGTATTCTTCATGAGACATGACAGTTGTGAGGCCTTTGACACTTTGCAATGAAAGCTGTTCTCAGAGAAGTTCTACCTTTCACTCATGCGTGTCTTGGCTCTTTGCTAGAAAATAATAAAATCTGTCTCACATTTCTTAGCCAGGTGGTAGCCAGAACATTTGTCCTTTAGCCTCCTCTTGGGTTTTTTATTTCAGTTCAGACATCACCCTAAACACAGAGGTTATGCTCAATGATTTGTCCTCAACAAAGTCTGAGAACACCTTTATAATGTGACTGATTAAAAGGCAATACATCTCAGATACTTCAGTCCCATCTTCTCCAAAGCATTCCTCCCCATCTAGACTCTTAAAGCAGCTGGTCACAGGTTTCTACTGCAGAATCCTGCAAAGGAGCCTCGTGTCTGGTTTGTTTACGTTTATTAAACCAATGAAATACCAGATATTGCTTGCTGGAGTTTCTGATTTAAAAGTGGATGGATGGCCACACTCACATCAGCATGTGATCTTAGGATTTCGCTTAAAGCAGCACTTTGTCTAAATACAGCCTCATAGCTGTAAGTGAGGCAGGAAACAGTAAAACGTTTCATATCCAACCTCAGCTGTTAATCATAGGAAGCACATATTCATGCTTTGTTGATAATGTATTGTGAATAATGGCGATACGGAAACGGCCCTGATCATGAAGCAAAACGTTCGGCACTTTGTTGATAGTGACTCACACGAAGTCATTTCTCAGATATGGGACCTAAATTTGGGTTAAATTGCTTCTCTGTTGTGGGGTAATTTTACCCTTCCTGTCTATCCCTTTGCTTTCAGTGCCCACCGATCATCACTGATAACTTGCTCCTTATTCAAACTGTTTCAGATTTTTTTGAATGGGATTGAGACATGATGTTATGTTAATAGTTCTGCTTTGTTGAGCCCAAGTTCAAAAAAATGTTTCTCAAAATTACAGTTACAATTATTTATACCAAATAGCACAGGCACACCATGAAATGACATAGTTTTCTTTTTGTATTAACATAATGCATTAAGTGCCCTGTCACTCTGTTTGAGGAAGGAAATTGTTTCCAATCCCATGTTTTCTTTCTGTGGTGAAGCTATGCATTTGAAGACCTCTAATTTGCGATAAAAATGTCTTTCAAAGTACTTTCGTTTCGCAGTCCAAGTGGAGCGTTCATATCTTCGAACAGGTCTGAAATCAGCCCACTGCGATTTACCTGCCTGTTGCATACACTTGACAACTTGTTAGCATTGGAAAGACCATTGAAAACACACTCCAAAATAAACACATTTTTGTAAGTTAAGTCCTTTTTCTTGGTTGAGCCAGGAACAGATGTCCAATCTGGCTGATGAATGGGAGCCATCTGAAACAACCCTTTTAGTCTTAGTTCAATAAATACACCTTTCAACACATTTTCAGGAAAAACATGTGGAGTCACATCACGGACTTTGCTTTTGTGGCACCTGCAACTTGCAGAGTTATTACGGAGTGCATTGCTTGCCTGTTCGTAAATATTTCAAGTGGTAATAATTGTGTATATTATCTTTTTTTTTTTACTTTGCTGAGCACTATAGAAACAGTTTGTATTATATGTTCCTAATGGAGAAAGACATTTCTGAACATCTCCAATGACACCACCACAGAAAACATGCTTGTAATGGTCTGATTTTCTTGCCAACTTTTAAACAAGAAAAGAACTCTGAGAGCGGTGGTGGTGTCTCCTCAGGCGATGGAGGGAGGAAAGAGTTCTTGTCTGTCTTGTGTTTGGCGTGGTTTCCTCTCTTCAGAGCTGTTGACTCGTGTCTTCTCCCTGCTGAACAGGTGTCAGACATGTCAAACAGACATTTCTGTTCACTTTGTATGTTCTGTGCCTGCGGTGTAAAGACACTGTTTTCAGAGTCAGACCAAACTTCAACTACAGCTTCTCTGTAAAGTCAGAGAGGAGTTACTGCAGGTTTAGAGCTTGACTGATGACTGAGTAGCAATTTCTTCTTTATTAGTCTCAATAAAAGAGATGGGTCAAGTGCCGCAAGACTCGTGTCACATTAAGGGCAGCATGATTTAATCTAATTGAAAATCAACCGTTACCAGCTGTACATTTGAAAGTGTTCGCATGTACATATGCGTGTGTGTTTGGAGAGAAAATAAATCATCCCCGCGCAGCAGACTCACTCTTTAAACATGTCTCCCACTCGAAAGACATTTGGTAGCAGAAGTCATTAATGGGACTTGTTTCCCATCTGTACAAGTAAAACATAAGGGGGAGCCGTGTGATGGAATTCTGAATGTGCAAGTGATTTAGTATGTCATTGTGGAGTAAATACCATGATTCAAAACCACATGACCCCCGACTGCTCAGAAATCAGAACTGATCACACATCTACTGCAGACGTAATGCGCCCCCATTGGCCTTTTAATAAACACACCACATTTGTCCTAACAACTCCTAATTGACCCTCAAAGAATGACTTTGATTTGATTTACATTTGAGTTTGCAAGCGCGGGGGGAAGTAAAAGAAAAGAGGAAAATCTCTGACAAGATTTGGTTTCCCCCAAAGGGCTCGAGAGTCAGTTAAACTGTCTACAAATTGCTCACAGCCCAATAATTGAGCTCGAGTGCTGCAGTAGGAGACAGACCCTATGGAGGATCAAATAACTGATTACTTAGGAAAAGAAAGTGAGGTTGCCAGAGAAGATTTGTTGAGGAACCAAAAGATCAGTTTGTGTATCAAAAGATATGGCACAGAGTGGAAATTCCTCTGAATCAAATCTTGTGTTTGTGACACAGAAGTTTGGGAGAAGTATGCAGGAATGATGCCACAGCTGTGGTTTAAAATTCAGTTGCACAACTTCTTCTGTTTATTACAAAACAGTTCTTTGCTTATTTAGACAAAAACCTTAAAGTAAGCATTTATTTTATGTCTTTCTGACCGGGACACTCAAACTCAAAATTTGAGCCTTTTAAGCCTTTTAAGTCCTCAGAGAGATGGTCATGACTGTGTGCAACCCTGCACAGCCATCACAATAAGTGGTACCAACATCTGTAATATTGTTCCCAAATTGAATTATGCTGTATGTGGGTGTTACAAGATGCAGTGATATTGATCAAATAAGAACTAACAGTAATCAAAGGCACAGGCAACAAACAGATTTATCATGGTGGGGTAGTTCTCAATAGAGCACATTTTGTTCTGCAGATATGACTGAACAGATACAATCACGGCAGAAAATGAGCAGAAAAGAACCCAAAGAGACCAGGGCATCAATGAAATCCCAGACTTGCACACAAAATAGCAACAAATAATAGGACACTGGTTTCAGTTTCTCCAAAATTCATCCCAGCTGTCTCAAATGGAACTGCTGTTTTGTTGCTAAAGACAACATTTAATATCCTGTAACGTGGGTTTGATAGACTGCAAAAGCATTCTTACATGTCACGTATGCCGACCTTTGACCCTGTGCTTCCTTAAGCATACACATGGACTGATGTTATCTGTTGGGTGGTCAGTGTGGGTCAGCGTTAGGGACTTCACTATTTACTGTGGTCACTAAAGTCTCCTCCTCAGTTCTGGATGTCTGTTAAGTTTGAGTTTCTTTATTGAATAGGTGGGTTTGGAAAACTTGTGAGTGGACACTGTCTTTTTCTGCCTCTTTAACCAAGTAGGAAGACAAAAATAAAACATGGTAAGTGTGTGATTTTGACATTGCTCAGCTTGCCATATTTATATTTTCCATCTTTATTGCTCGATAATATAATACAAAATTCAGTGTAGAGTAAAACATTCTTACTCTTGAAGCATCGAACATGCATCTAAATTCGTAGTTCCTCGGATATTATCAAATGTTTTCTTTGTAAAATGGTCAAAACTTTTTTTATGTGTTGCTAATAGTAACAGATAATAGTAGAATTTAAACTTAAACCTGATATTTCACAGGAAAAGAAAGGGCTGAGGTTTAAATTTTAAAAGTGCAAAAAAAAAAAGAAATTCTTGTTTTTCACGTAATAATAAAAGCAGATGACCACACCCAGGGAAAGGAGTACATTCAAAAGGCCTTTTTGATTTTTATGGCTGTTTTATAGGAGATGTAACATTGTGAGTGCGTGTTAAAACAAAGCCTTAAAGGAGCACAAGGAATGGAGAGAGAGGAAACGAGGGATGCATGTTCCACAGATTCTCCAGTTCCACATTCCTGCAGTGCAAGGAGGTGTAGTTCACACATCCTATCTGCTTGCTCAATTTAAATATTTTGCTGTGTTTTAAGTGCTTCTTAATTTTTCATGGTCTCCAGCCCTTCCAGCTGATCCCTTCCAGATGTGGTTCAAGTGGGAGGTGAGTGAGGAAGCAGGGGCAAAGACACTCCGCCCTGTACACACATACATGCACACACACACATACACGCTCTGAAACCCATCCTTTTCTATGCTTCACCCCTTTCTCTCTCTCTCCATTTCAGGTCAGTAGATATCTTAAACACGCAAATGCTCACACAAAGGCAAGAGTACGGTACAGATAATCTTAAAAGAAATCACAAAAAGGGAAGAAGGAAAATGATCCCTGTAGCAGTGACTGACCGCGAACTCGTAGCCAATCGCTCTCACGATCAATGCAGGCAGGCCATATCTTGATCAGTCACAGAAAAACCTCCGGGCTTATTCGCTGCAGGCTTTGAAAACGTTTTATTTCATTTTCCAACGTCTGGACGATCGACTCCAAAGTGTTGTCGAGGACCTCACACCCACAAAGTTAAAAACAGAGGGGAATGTCCTCACTTGCAAGAACATATGTTTTTTGCTGACATTTTTATTTGGCTTGACAATAATAACCAACATCTTCTTATATTAATTAAGATAAATATCATATCATGGGAGTTCTGCTACAAGAGAAAAATATGAATTTGATAAATACTTCCACATACCACATTTCAAAATGAATAGCACAATATGGAGTCAAGCGTAGAGAGTATTATTAAGTTTATTATTAAGTTTAAAGGATCATCTTGTTTTTCATTGTTTCCCTTTATTCCATCAGATGCCAGTTGCATTTACTGCATATGTGGACAACTTTAAAACCATACAAAATACTTGACCGATTTCCCACCTTCAAGTCAGCCAATGGATTAAGTTTATTTCAGTACAATATGAAAATCACCCAATATAAATAATTCATCTCAGTGAACATTTGGACAGCTTCAGTTTTTTTTCGCCAAATTCAATTTATTCCTGTGTCACACAATGTACAGTCTGCTTTAACCTTTCGTTCTTGGTGAAGTATTAAAGAGTCAGCTGCTTAGTATCATAAATATAAAGCATGATTTTAGACACGTCACGTTATCCTTTCCTCAACTTTCATGTTTGGTTTTTCAGCAGCCACCTCGGCTCCAGGCTCAGCTGTCCGGGACTCGGTGAACACTCGCAGAATTTTTCAAAACAGAGCCAGTCCTCTTGAAATATTCATCACCACGTAATGATAAGAACATTTTTACAGAAAAAAAAAGCAATGTTCTTTGTGATTTTTTATCAATATGAAGTCTATGTAAGTTTATTTTCACATTGAACTAAATCAGAACTGCTGCAAAAGTAGGAAATAGTCAAATAATGTCAAAAAAGATCTTTTGGCTTATTAGTGTTAAATGTTCGTCATTTGCAGGAACATGGCAACAAAATCATGTTAGGTGCTTTACTCTCAATTCTAAAACTGAATCTAAAGCTTGTGCTTAAACGCATCGTTTCACTTCAACATCAACTGCGTAATGTTATGTACAGGCTAATTTGGGGGTTTCACTGTACAACATATTTAGGGTTTTAAAGCCTCTTTGTAAAGCTTTAAAAAGAGAGAGATAGACATTTACAAAGTATGGGATATATATGTGACAGTAGGCCTTCCAACTGTACCCTCCCTCCCTCCATCATCCTTGTCCTTATATTCCCCTAACATGTACTATAAACGCAGCAGATGGACGGCTACGTCGACCAGATACTGTCAATAAACATCCTCACCGAAGATTTTGTTGACCTTCTATTTGCCTGCTAACATATTGCATGACCACAAGGAAGAAATGCAGTCACAAACGTGTCAAAATTGCATCCAAGATTGTGAGACTGGAAAGAGTGATCTAAGGAATCTCACATCCATCTACACCAAACTTAATGGTGCACAAATGATGGAATGTTTTTAAAAGTAGGTGAGGCATGAAAGAGCCCATAAATAGGCTACCAGGCCCAGGATTTGGGAGCGGTTCAATGCAACATTACCCCGGTACAAAACAACACAGGAGCGAGCTGAGTGTCTTCATCTCTCCTCATCCTCCAGACAGACAGAGCGAGGGGAAAGGCAGATCAGCCTCAGTAACAGCAAAACTCACTGCAAAATTTATGGGACCCTGCACAGCGAGACAGTCGGGGTGATGCCAAATCCGCCGTTTTTGCCTGCCCAGTTAGAAAACACCATTAGGTTGCTTCAGTCAATTCATCAAAAAACTGGGGATTTGGGGGAGCTTGTCTAATTTACAGGTCCTCAGGCCCACCATGGAGAGAGTGTTGTGGTTGGCTGGGGATACCTCAGCGCCAAAACTGCAGCCAATGGCAAATTGTTCCTTTCTCTTGAGGTCAGGTCAAACTGAAGCCATTAGAGAGGAAGGGCAAGGTAGTAAAAAAAACAGAGGTCTAAAGTGTTCTTGAGAAATGTGGTACTAATGAGCATCTGCAGGCCAACATCATGGAAACAGGGCTTTTTTTGTTTTGTTTTTTTTTAACATCCTACCGACACATCAAACCAACACTACAAATGCTGAGTCATGTAGTTAATGGACATGAACCTTTAAAGAGCAGAACCTAATTTTCTCAGCTCAGTGGACCCGGGGAGTAGAGTCAGGCACAAAGACGAGTGTGGAGAAGGAAAAGGGGGGTTAGAGAGCATAAGGACTACATGGGAACTAATAATCCCTTCACAATAGTCTGCGCGTCTGGGTTCTGATCTGCACCACAGAAACTCTCTATGGTCTGGAACATTCCTTCAGACTCAGGTTTAGTTCCTCCTGGAGACAGACGCAGGTTGGCTCTTTATCCCAACTCCCCTGTCGAAGCCAATATTTCAGATCTCATATAGCTCGTGGCAGGGGGCCGGCGGTCTATCTCATTTTTAGAACAATTTTCGACCATTATTATAAGGAGTTCAACATGGCGACCAAAGTAGGCCATTAAAATTCAAGTGAAGTTTTCTCGCCATATGTAAGGCAAGAATTAATCTTCCCCTGAGGACCTTCTCTTAAAAGACTGTCTTGCTAATCTGTCTGGGTGCCAAAAAGTTCTTTCTGGCCTGCAAGGCCTTGGCTGTGTAAATCATTGTTTTTGCATATTTGTGGACAATACTCTAAGCTTCAGCCAAGCATGTCAAGCATTTGTTTATGATGTTTTAGATTGCATGTAATTCCTGACTTATTCTGTGAAGAAAAGAGGAGTTGTGGCCTCTGAAATATGGTCTGAAAAATAAACTCAAGTAAGCCCCGCAGCTCTTGTGCCACTCAACACTCATATATATGAATTTTATTGTGGCACGGTGTAAATCGAATTTCTTTTGACTGCATTTATCCCCCATGGATTCAGAAAGCAGTACATTCAGTTATCTACTGAGAAAGCCACGTCAGCATTTTCTCAACCAACGTGCAGCACCGTGAATTGTTCCTAGTATAGACAGAAACTCATTTGTCTTTTTCTTTGGAGCAACTTCACTCTTTGCACTGAAGACGCTTCATATCGACAGGCCTCAGTGTCTTCTTCTGTCTTTTAGTCTTCAGTCCAAATTTGGTCTTCTATGTCTAATCCAGCCTCTCATAAAGTGGTGTGTGCTCAGCGGACATGTGACCAAGCTGACCACGAGGAGGTCAAAAAGTGTCGAGTGCTTTTGGGGAAATAAAATGATTCATGCTCTCCAGTGAATTTTGTTATTTGATCATGTGGAAGAAGAGAAATGGTCACTTCAGTGGAATCGCAGATAAAAAGGAAGCACTTCTCACAAGCGTGGAGTTTTGAGTTGATGATCTTGTTTTTATGATCACCTCCGAAGCCAGAACAACAGCATCATGGTTAGCGGGACCGTGACAGCTCTTTGGTAAACATGTCTTCGAGCTATGTAAAAGGGCGCCAATGAAGTCCTGCTTCTTTTTCTTGTCTTGTCTCATTCTAAACTGCTCTCTCCTTAAAAGGTAACATTTGAACCTGTAGTAGTGACACTGTATTGTTTGCCAAGGATACACGGTTGGGAAACAATCACATCTAGGAATAACGTGGGACACAGATCATTAAAAACCTGAGCCGGTGGAAACAAACATCGCACGGCTGTTTCCACTGGTAACCCCTGATGATATTAAGCACTTACCGGCGTTCAGTAAATCAAGCTCAGTTCGCTATCTACCAAAAATGTCATGGGTGAACGCGACGGAAACAGAAACAAACAAAACCATTAGATCACTTTTATGGAGTGTTCGTGCAGACTGACGTTTTCTTGGATACAAGCGTGTTACATTTATAGATTAGTGAATGTGCCACTTTTTATTGACTTTGCTCCCAAAATGCTGGTCACAGTTGTCCTTCATGCGTAACAACAGAGCAAGAAAGCATCAAACCACAATGAGATGCAATCAGTATGTTGTTTAACAGTTTGGTATGGTCTCAATAAAAGCACACAAAATGGATTTTTTATGGTCATGTAAAGACTATGTGTACCGCTGCCATATGTACAAAATATTGCCTGTGTGCATGGAATATCAATTTGTGAGTAGACATATTTTCAGACCACTAGGAACACTTTTTTTTTTTTACTCTCTGTATCCCATTCCTTTCTCTCTTTTTTTCCCCCCAATGTGCAGCTTGTATGCGAGGAGTTGAACTCGGCCATCTACGCAGTCCCACCCTGCGAGTCAGCACCAAATGTATCCTGACTTTTCTCTTGCACTGAGCACACATTTGGGTGTGTTTGTCATAGGGTAGAAAGAGGGCTAATGTGTCCGCCAAACCACACTACTGGCCCATAGATAGGAATTTAGGAGCTAAATGGTCCAACATTTTACTTACTCTTGTTACGTCCCTCTGTGATTTGCAGTGTTTTTCCATATTTCTTCGCTTTCACAGCATTTAATGCACTTAGGTGAAATTGCATTTTTTTCTGTTGAGGGCGGAAATATTGACATGCAATTATTCTTTATGAAATGCAATTAAATCGTATGTACATTTTAATATCAGTGATATCTATGTAGTAAAGCAATTGTTGCTGTTGTTGTTGTAAAATAAAATAAAAGTACAAAACCTGGAATATAACTTTCAGTAATATTATGAATTATTTGAATGAACTTCCACTTATTTTTCTGACTTTCTTGTGTCCTTTCTGTGCCAGATCCTAACTGATTCATCCAGCTTTCATGGGGGTCCAGGAAGACCTACCAGGATGCTAAGGCCAAAGAGGCCAATTGTTTGTCTATGGCGACCCACCCCATTCAGCCCTGGTCTACTTAGATTATACCAGAGTAAAACCAAGGATATATTATATTTGAATGTGACACTGAAAAAAATCACATTAGAAGCAAAGCAGGTTCCTCACTCAGAGGGCCTGTGTTCTCACGAAGATCAGGATGGGAACGAGAGGCACAGTCCTTCTGCGCCTTTTCCCAGAGCCTCTCATCCCTCTACAGGCCAAGTCTACTGCCAAGAGAAGTTCCAGGTGGTCTCCAGGCTGCCTTTGATCCTCACCAACCACGGTTTCTTGGACAGATCAGTCAGTGTAATCACTTGTGTTTCAGAGTGCTCAGGGGAAACAGTAGTGCTCCATTTCCCTTTCATGGCATGACCTCAGCAGTGGCAACCATAGCCTTGAGGTGACACAGACCTCCGTCCAACTAGGCTTCTCTGTTGTCCTTATCTAATTGAAAGGGCAGCAGATAAATGTTAGAGACAAGCTGCCTTGATGAGGCACACAAAAACAAGCAGAGAGAGGAGAGTGGGGTGTTGGTGCCCACCTCCGGTGAACACTATTTCGATTCAAGTGGAGAGAATTGTTGGCGAGGAGCAGCATGGCACACAGCCCCCCTGAAACTTGCCATGCAACTCTTACTTTGAGCTGACCCTTCAAGTTTACATCATGGCCAAACCACAGTCCAGTTACTGACACTCAAAGTGCTGCAGAGGTCCAAGCCGTGTTTGCATGAACACCGTGCGTTGGCAAGGCGAGGCCGGTGCTGCGGACCAGATGAGCAGACATGGTGCAAAGAGGAGCCTGAACTCCAGCTCGTCTCTGGAGTGAGAGGAGTGCGTTTGTCTTGGATGAACGAGAGGCGGACGTGGTGCCAGCTTCTTTGAGCAAGTGCTCGAGAAGTAACCAAACCAGTTTGGTACATCAAGGTTGCAGGTGGGGGATCGTTTTTCACTTAGGATATTTAGCTTCCTGGAAAAGTCATGACACACATAAATTCCTTATCAGAAGCAGGACTGAATGATAACTGAAAGATATTATTGTTATTGTTTTGGCAGATATTGCAAAATGAATCACAATTTTAGTGGAATGGTATTTTTTTTCCATTTAATTCAGACTAAAAATAGTTTAAAAAAAGGATCATGACATTATTTTTGCTGAGGTTTGTACCAAACAAGCATGTTCCCTTTCATCTGGAGATTAGGATTTGTAAATTGCTGGATCTCTGTCGCACCACAATGCTTCATTTGTAATGATATGATACATTTTACAAAATGCAGCTGCTGTGATTTATTACGGTTTTAAAAATATTTTGATTAATTGTTCCGCCTTAATGAGAAAGTAATTATTTTATCGTGTAATATGATGAGATAACCTTGTCTGTCTTCGTGCATGTTATTTGACATTTCAGGTCACAAGAAAAAGACGAGATTGCTTTTGGCACCAGGGAGAAAGACAGACTTCAACTTTCCTTGTCTCTGTCTCTGAGAGTGTGGGAGCTCTCCAGCCTGTCTGTTAGGTCGGTCATGTGTCACGGTTTACCGTTATAGAAGCTCTTAACTTTGTTCCATTAAAATCCCTTCAAATAGTGGTTATTAGGACCTTTTAGACCTATTTCCCAGTAATGGTTCCCACATGTTTCTCAACAGATACCCATCTTATCAGGCAAAACACTAACCAAAAGTGAAAAAAATAAATTCTTTCAGGTAACCAAATGACTTCTTGTAAAACCCCATATTTTGATAAATGACGTTCAGTTATTACCTTCACCTGGACGCCTGGCAGTGTAAGTACACAGGCACCTCTTTTACTAACAACAGCGGTGGCTCAGAGTTACATTTCAGTGTTGAGTAATAAAGTGATTATGCATGAATTTCCACTAACTGAGAAATGTCAACGTTAAAAATTGTAAACCGTCTAACTTATTATTACGTTGCAGTTCTCAGTGACATCAGATGATGGTAAATATTTTGGCTTCATTTACATTACTGTTCTAACTGAAGGTCACTGATTACACAAGTGAAAAACCGACCTGTGAGCCAACGTCAGTGAGTGTACCGCCCACACTGAACACACTCAGAGATACATTTTCACCTTATTGTGGCTTATCTCAGCCACAAATGGTGGTTTACATGCCACAGATTAGCACTCATAAACACTATTCATTAGAGGGCTCAGAGAATGCCTCCCGAAGGTCCTCGCCAACAGATTATGCTATGATTTATGTGGTGTGAAACTTGTGGCCACGACAAGCCGTGAACTAAATAAGTGGAAGATTTAGGTTTGGTGAAAAATAAACACAGAAGATATTACGCATGAGTGAAACATATTCTCTTGAAAAACAACGCAGTCCATCACTTCATCTCCAGCTGGGTTTTTCCAGAATTGGTTTTTCATTTGTTTCATGATTCATGCAACTCACTCATTATTCCCTCTTTTGCCTCTCTGTAATTTTAAATCTGTCTAATCCGCTCTTGAACCTGGCAATAGTATCTCTATATATAAATGAGGTGCGGGCGCTATCTGCAGACAGGAGCTCCTGGCTGGAGTGCTTTGCTCTCTGCAGCATGTTGAGATAGGAGAATGTCATAGACACGAGAGATTTGTTCCAAAGGTCTTTTTAATGTCAGAAACTATGTTTATAAAGGAAATAATAACAATAAATAAAATGCCTTTGAATAAATAAAATTGAGATTGCATTTAATGTCTGAGAAATTAGGGTATATGCCATATGGTTTATATCGTATATGAGGAATACTGCTAGTCATTATTTAATCTTTAGTCCCTAACAGAGTCGTACTGGGCGAGAAATTCAGCCCTGGATTTATCCACTTTGAGGAGGTTTCGCCACTGATCCCAGTCCTGGAACACACACGCAGCATGCTCTCATACACAACCTGAATGACAGGCACACAGAGAAGGCCAGTAACGAGACAGATGGGCCACTGATGCTGCTGCCCACCTGGATTTGTCTCAGTTTATCAGATGACCAGTGCACAACTGGTCCCTAATCTTTAGAGATGTCTGCCAATCGGTCCAATACTTTGGTCCAAACTTGGGTATCTGACTTTTAGATGGTTTGCTGTGAGATTTTGTACAAAGTCTCCACCAGATGAACCCTGTCTTTTCCTTGCCAGCCACTTGTCAATTTTGGCTTTTCATGAAATTGGATGGAGGGATTGCCTTAACATTTGGTAGAGACACTCATGTCCTCCTGAGGCTGAATTGAAATGTATTTTAAATTGATGTAATAATGACGCAGCCGTGACCGTCAGCCTTCTGCACTTCAGTAGCCCGGCCGATAAGCCTCGAAGCGCTCTCAGCAGAAAAGTTGGCTTTCTATTGCTGTGAGGCTATAAGGAGGAGCAACCTTCAGGCCTCTGTCAATTTTTCTCTTTTTGTTTAGTCAGGCCGGCTGGAGGCTGTGCTCCGTCATCCAGCTGGTGTTCCAAATTTGACTCAAAGCAGAGACTCGGCAAGTGAGCCAGGCTGAAATATTATCTACAAATGCACACATTCACATGGACAGTCGTGGGGAGCTTCGGTGCACTGCCACTGACTAGTGAAGCCGCATCCGTCACACTAACCCCATTTTACTGATTCCTGTCTCAGAAAAAAAAAAAACCTGGAGCACCTTTACCCACTGAAATCCTCCGCATCTGGAATTTCTCACCAAATGAGCGGGGGATGTGCGGATGCAAAAAAGCAAATGTTTATAATTCCTGCCACAGTGTATCATAGTCTTTCCGAGCAACAGTGAGGAAGTAATAGCTTAATTGTATTGTTTATGATAAAACTGTGTACTTTTCAGATGCTGTGGGTTTTATAATACGCTGTAAATTTGTTACTGTTGTCAGCTTGTTAGTTTGTCACTGTTTTCCATTAAAGAAATCCCTTTTTAAACACACATTGTTTTTTGTTTTTTTCATTGTATTCTCTTCTCTGAATTCTTATTGAACTTCTGACAAGAATTGTTTCATTTCAACTGAACGGGAATGAGGTAACAAATATTGCCCGGAAAAACATGTGCGTTTGGAGGAAAATCATTCAATAAATCTAAGATGCCTTTTAATAACTCGCTATTCTAGGAGCTGTTATTGTAAGTTTATTCCTTTTAGAAAGTTAAGGCATCTCCTTTCCTTTTGATGCTTTTTGTGCCATTAATCACTTCGAAAGAATGTGTCAGTTTCTCAAACAGCCAACATCTCATCAGTTATTTCATTTTGGAATGAACCTCTTTAGCTGAACACCTAAAATCTGTAAGGCATATGCCGGGACTGAAGTTTCTATCTGTGCAGGCTTCTGTCATAAGCCTATTAAACACAGGTGTTCTTGTGCTAACTGCTGACTCCCTGCGCTGTTAGTCACAAACTGTTGGGACTGATCGGCTAAATGAATATCTGCCTGAAAGATGGACTGGAGCTTCAGTGATGGGCGCTCAATATTGTTAGCAGAAACACACGAGCTCTACCTGCAGTGATCCACCAAAGACCAAAGAGTCGAGGCATTAGGGGAAATTTTCACATCATCTGTCAAGTGTTCTCCCTCCAGCACCCTGATGGGAGGCCAAAGAACATGGAGTTCGCCTGCTTTGAACCACTTTTCCTGTTATATGAGTCTATAAAATCTTGTGTATAACAAAATTGTGTGCTGCAATATAAAAGTCCCTAAATCTGCTATTTAATGCAGCAGTTTCATTTAGAGCTGCTTTTTAATGTTTTTTACACAGAATAGCTGACTGCTGATGAATAAACGTGCGTGAGTGGTAGAAGTAATATTGCTCCAGCAGGCAATATAATGTTAACTGGATTTTCTACTTCCTGGCAAGCAAATTAGTTCGTTTTCCTTTTTGTCTAAGCAGCACATGCACCCCGCTTCTAAGCCTGGCTTAAGTCTGGAGGTTTTCTCGTAGCTGAGGGCATCAATCATAAACTGCGGTCACTCTGTCATCGATGATAGATGGATGGTTCATCCTTGTCCTGTCGCATTCCTGCATGTAAGTGTTGATTAAAGCTCATCCAGTGAATTAGTTTTCTTCTTGCCTTACTAAAATGCATTCATTCAAATCAAGGTCACGTGAAGTTCAGCCAACCTGTTGGTTCAGCAGCCGCAAAAAGCACAACCGCAGAAAACGGACAAAATGGCAGACAAAATATAACCTACAGTCACTCTGATGACAGAATGATTGAGACTACATATTGTAAACTATATTTAGTGCTTCTAATTTAAGAGGTTAACTGGTGGTGGCTTTTCATGAATGGAAACTGAATTTCATCAGGGCAATAAAAAAATCATCTTCATTTCAGTCGTTTGCCACAAAGTGATTCAACCGTTGTCAAACGTGCGAGGATTATAATTTACTGAGTGTGCAAAAGAATGGAAAAGTGCAAAAAGATATGGCTGTACATTTTAATGCAATGCTGTCTGAGGCACAGTGAGGGATCCTACCACTTAAAAGATGTGATTGGCCAGCTAAGGCAGAAGGTTGTGTTTAGGCATGAGATGGAAAAAAGTCACATTTAAAGGTAAAGATGGTAAGAATTTGGAGAGAACCACAATCTCTGTCAGTAAATGTGACTGTAACAGTTTGGATTCAAATGAAGTTGGCTTGAAATAAAAGAGGCTTGTCAATGTTTGTTTCTGTCCTGTCTGCACAATATGCTTTGTGAGACTTTTATATTGTAAATTTTGATTTTAAAATGAAAGAAATGTTTACATTGAACCTAAACAGCTTGCTTTTGTTTCTTCTGCTTGGATTGCAGCTAAAAGAGGGGGGGGGGGAATTCAACTTTCTGATTTAAAAATCATTTATTGCATTGGATTGCTGATGTAGTCAGTTCCAATTTCATCTGTATGAAAATGAACAGAGAACATTCCTTGGTCTCCCTGCTGTATAAACTGAATACTGGATGGCGCCTCTCCAAACCGGAGTCTCTACGAACTTGCCTACCTTGGCACAGAGCCACACTTGTGTAACATATCGTACACACTGTGAAGGCAGCATCATCACATCCAGACAAACTTGGCCTGTCTTACACTCCAGAGTCAAATGGGCCTTCTGAAGGCCTGCATCAGTTCTGCGTTAACGAAAATCATATTGTCCTGGGAGCATTTTTTTCTTACTCGTACTCCTATTAGCAATGAAGCTTTAAAATTACTTTAAAATGAATTTAGAGCTACAACATCACAGTACCTGTAGGGCTACCTGTTTTATATTGGCAATATGTCATAAGCAGGACCACCATTGAGGTCAAGTCCTTGGTTCTTTATGGACAACAAAAAAAGAAGATTCAGCATTTTCCACCACTTTAAGAGTGAAGTTTGCTTTGAATCAGCATTTCCACCTTTATGTTTGGAAAAAATTGAAATGCAAATACAGAGGAAATTTAGCTTACTGGGAAAAAATGAAAAATAATAAAGATAATAGACTTTTTCTCTGTGAACTGGGGAAACTTATGAACTCATGACCTCAGTTTTTCTAAAATCCCTACCACAGACCTGAATTCTTTTTCTTTCCTTATTTTAGACTAAACACAGTTATACACCCACCAGGCTTCTTTCATCATGCAAAACACATTGTCCTTTCAAGTCATATGCCTCCTATGAACCTTATTACTCACTTCAAATTGCAGACAGAAGCCAGTCAGGTAATAAAGAGCAATGGCACACCATGGATATTCAACAGGGGATTTTGGCATATGGCAACACTCTAATAGAAACTGTGTTGCACCCTCTTCTGGGATTAAAGGAGTATAGCAATTCATCAATCATGATTGAGTTTTGAGTTTATTGATTTTTTTTCCCCTCAGTGTGTCTGGATATCAAAGTGACAGTTGATTCACTGGTTATTTTTTCTCTGAAACCACTTTTACGCAATTATGTGTAATCTATAAATATTCATCACTGTAAATACCATGAATTTCAGACTGAATGCTTAGATTCCCTTTCTAAATTTTACAAGCTTTCATTTCACATTAATTATTGTTAAGATGCCTACACATGAGCACATATTTATTTAATACAGATAGAATTATTACAATATCAGTACCAGATTTCTATGCAGAGGCAGTGAGGAGCAAACAGAGACAGTGAAAGCTACATGGGACTGAAATAGCAAGGAGACCTTTCTTGCCTTTGTGGCAGAGACAATATAGGAGATTAAAATGGATTATGAGGAGATATGGAAGAACTTTTGTTAAGGAGCCACGTGTTAAAATAACAATTAATAACAACATTCATTTATAAAAGGGGAAGATAGGAAGAATTATAAAACAGTATGCTACAGAAAAAAAGATTTAAAGCAAGAAGGGCTGCAGACAATCCAGCCCTAATCCATCATGAGAGGAACATTTAAGCAGGCAAATATTCTAGTTCTTCAGCACAATGAATCTGTGACTGTGAAAAATAAAGATAAAGCACATATGCTTGGAAGTCATTTCAACAAGTAAAGAGCCCCAAGTGTAGGTGCTGAGAACAGGCGAACAAGATCAGAGGCAATCGACAGAGAGCAAGATAAGCTGCAATATAACTCTGATAACTCAAACACCATCAATTTATTTTTCACTAAGAGTTTAAGAAGGCAGTCAAACCTGGTTCTGACTCAACACCAGGAAGAAATGGTTTGATTATACAGTGTCTGATTATTTAAGAGACTTGATGTTATAAGAGTGTCTAGCGCTTATAAATACAGTTTGGGAAGAGGGGAATCTGGCCAAGGGATGGAAATATTCTGTTATCATTCCAGTTCTGAAGCCTGGAAAGGATCCTCATATACCAATATAGTAATATAGACCAACAGCCCTCATGTCTGTGGTGTGTGACGTCATGGAGCGTATGGTCACAGATGGGTTAGGGTACAGATTACAGATGAGAGGCTACTTTGCTGCATATCAGAGTGGTTTCAGACATGGGAGATCAATCATGGACTAAAACTGGACATAGATATTAAGTTAGGGTTAGTACAGAATTATCAAAGGAATTTAAATGGCATGCCACAGGGAAGCCTGATGAGTCCTGTGAAGATCAATGACATGTTTAGTAAGGTTAAGGGAGACTATGGGCTGGTCTTATTTGCATATGATGGGAAAAGCGTTAGGAGTCTGCCAAATATCTTCAGTCAAATTTTAAAAAGCACTAGATAATATGATTGTGTCGGCAAATAAATGAGGCTTTAAAATATCAACTGCTAAAACTACATATGCAATGTTTATTACGTTTTGTAATTGTATGGAACCAGTGTTGAGATAAATGGGACAGTTTAATTTTCAGATGTGTGTGTTTTTCTAAAAAAGGATCTGTTGTACTCATGTGGAGCAAACTATAAATAAATGTGAGAAAGTCAGTGTTTTACAATGTCTGGCTCACAGGTCTGGAAGAGTATCTGTGATGATAATTTACAGGCCTATGATAAGCTCAATACTTGACTGTGGATGTTTGGCCTACAGCTCTGCAGAACCATCTGTATTGGCCAAACTGAGTATTTTACAAGCTAAGGCTCTACAAGTATGTAGTGTAGCCGTTCACACTTCCCCAGTTTCAGCTCTGTTATCAGAACTGGGTGAAACTCCACTGGTCTTGAGAAGGATTACGTTAGAGCTCCATTACTGTGTGAAAATCCAAAGCATATGGATCAAATTTTTTAACTAAATGTCTCCTTGGGCAGCGCTGGATATGTTCTGGAACGACTATAAAGAAGTTTTGTTAATTCCATAAGACAAAAGGCAGAGGATGGCAGGAATAAGTTAAAGTGGGACCTGTTGCTTGCTGACCTCCTACCTTGCAGTCCCTGGTAGACATAGAACATCAGAAAGAGGTGTGGGGGTCCTGTCTACACATTTACAGTCATAGTTCTAGAGATTAAAACACTTGGAAAGTAGCACGTGGGTTTTCTGGTATCAGCAAATATGGCAAAGGTGGCGGCTTCCTGATCAGTTTTCAATGTACACAACAGTGCTTCTGGCAATCCTGTGGGCCCTTTGGTGCATTTGGTGGACTATAAGCCAAAGGCAATTGTAATTTCAATTGATTCTCTTGCAGCATTAAAGACAACAAATCATGTAAAGTCTAAAGCCGGGCCAAATGTGGTTACAGAAATGATGATGTCAATGTACAGAATACATAAAGCTGGTTGCAATGTGGGACTCATGAGGGTGCCAGCTCACATAGGAATAGATGGTTATGATGAATGGAGATGAAATTGCAAAAAAAAAAGAAAAAAAAGACAGCCCTCAACCAAAAGACTGATATAAGATAAGATAAGATAACTTTTATTGATCCCCCTTGGGGGAAATTTACTTGTCACAGCAGCAGTAACAAACAATAAACAGTAACTCAAAAATAAATCCCAGAAAGTGGCTAGTTAAAAAATAAGGCAGTAATAAAAAAAAAACAAGAAACAGTAAGTGGCATAGAGACAATAAAGTGACAAGTGAGGTAAAGTATTTACACTATGTTACATGTTTTCTTGTCTTTGGCATCCAGAAGTAATAGACATACTATTATTCATATGAGAATAAAGATGCTATGAATGCTATTGCACAGAAATTCCTATGTTATTGCAATGAAAAGATATTACATTATTTACAGTGTGCAGCAGAGAAGATGCAGATAAAAGGGTCAAAGATATGCATATGGTACACTGGAAATGTATTCTATGGTCAAAACAGAAATCTAAAAAGTATGGTAAAAATGGTGGTGTTACGATGGTAGTCAACCAGGATTGTCTCAAGCTCAGGGAGAGCAAGAGCAGGCCAAGTTAAATCATTGAGACTGGGGTTAGGACAATGAAAAGCATCCTGATGGAAACAGTCAGTGTGGCCAGACTGAGACAGCAAAACATGTTGTTTAGTCTTTAGTTTAGTCTTTAGTTTGTCTTTAGTCTCTTTTCCCTAGAATTCCTGTAGAAAACCAGAAAAAACTGCTGGAATCCCTCCACATCATTGGATTGTGAAATTGTATATAGATTTGTGCCTGTAATACTGCCCAGACTGAAGGTAGCAGCAATGCACCATCACTGCATCCAGACTGCCATATGAAAGACGAGGAAGAAGAAGAAGAACCGCTCTGATTGGTTCTTGTCCCTGTCGCTCCTTCGATGACGTCCTTCCTGCCTCCCCGTATCAACACGTGTAGTGTTAACCAGTGTGGAGCTGAAGGAGGAAAAACAGCAACGTAACTTGAGTTTTCAGACCTCTTCGTGTGGTCTCTAGTTTTTCTGTCCGGGGAAGGCTTTGACAACTAAGCTGACAAAATGGTGAAGCCTCGGTTTAAGGGGAAAAGCTCGATAAACCCCTCGTCATCCAGCAGCAACCCTGGTGAGCTAACCTGCCATTAGCCACACCGTTTGTTTACAGCTAATGCTAATTGTTGCTAGCCTGGTGATGTACTCTGGAAAGTACATTTCTGGGTTAAAATAGTCTCTAGCATTAAGAGTGTAGTGTGTGAAAATAAAACATAAAAACTGAATTAACTAAAACTAAACTAGCTGTTACTCTAACATACAGTGACATTAACCATAGTCCTTTAAAATGTGTCACTGAGGGAAGGGTGTCTGGAAGCAGCTGCTACTATTATTTTGGCCCCAGGTGTCTATTGAAACAGCCTTTGAAAAGCTAATGTATTCTGATAACAGGTGTGTGTGTATGTGTGAATCATTCAAATATCTATACATGTGTTATACAGATCGAGTCAAAGGTGCTGGTGGAAACAACATGAGGGACCGAGCCACTATCAAGCGTCTGAATATGTACAGACAAAAGCAGAGATGGTAATTGCTTTTAAAAATTGGCATTATTCTTGTTTGACATTTTGTGTAAGTGGCAGTGAAATCTAACAATAAGCCCACATTGTTCACACTGATCTTTTGTTCTCAGTAATAACCGTGGAAAAGTCATCAAACCTTTACAGTACCAGTCCACAGTGGCTCCAGGGACAGTAGCCAGAGTTGAACCGAACATCAAATGGTTTGGTAAGTCCTCTCCCTTACCTTTGCATGTGTTGTCTATGTTAACATATGTGTACTATCATAGTTGTTATTATAGTGGCTGTCTTTGTAGAGGAAAACTATATTTGTATATGTAAATGAGATGCTTTTGTATACTTGCGAGAACAGGGACACTGACAGAACGGTAGTGCTAGGTAGTAGTGCAGATCTTTGAAATATAGGGTCTGATGATGGATAAGAGGGCTGTCACTTTTCAAAAACTTAATTTCAAACAAATGACAACGAACATGTATTTCGTTTTCATTTATTAATTTTCTTTAATTCAGATGGAACCCATAGAGCTACCTTACTATAGTGTACTGTTACGGCATTGGCCTGAACTGGGTTAGACCGCATTGTAGGACAACAGAAATGCAAGCAAGCATTGTGCTTATAAACTGTGAGTTTTGGATTCAGACATTAAAATATTCATTCTTTGACCACGTGTAAACAGTGGTTTAAATTTTAGATATAACATGACAGCCCTATGGGACATTCAATATACTGGTGTAGAAATCACCTATTTATTCCAGTGATGGCAGATGTTGAAAGAAGCACAACAAAGATTATATTGTTGTTATATATATTTGACTATACTGATACACTGTATTGCTTCAGTCAGTGTGAGGGGAAGTTGAGAAAGTAGTAAGACAAAGGGTTATAAATGTAATCAAAAATTGGAGATCTAAACTGAATACATCTGCTTATTCTGCATTTCAGCAAATACCCGTGTGATCAAGCAGTCGTCCCTTCAGAAGTTCCAAGAAGAGATGGGAGCAGTACAGAAGGATCCATATCGCGTGGTTATGAGACAAAGCAAACTCCCCATGTCCCTCTTGCATGATAGAGTCAAAGCCCATGTGAGTATAAACCTCGTTTTACTGTCGTATGAAGAATAGTGATTTCTGTTTTACTCCTGTGCTGGCTGGTCCTTGTGTCCTCAGAAGGCTCTCTAGAGGGGATGTGTATTATTTGTGCGAATTTACACCTTTTATGAATTTTATTATGGTTATACTGGGCATATAAAACTATTGGCGTTTTTATCAGGTTTATGTCATGCGGTGCAGATGGATCTTGTGCCTGTGTTTTCCTCAGTAGCTTGTTTCTTCAGATTTTATGAGGTGAGATGAACATGAGGCCTCACTTTAATCCTCATTCAACTCTCATTCAGCCCCACTGTGACCCTGAGTGTACTGGCATTGTGCTCGGCATGGGAGAGCTTCACTCTGCCAAGCTTTTCTACCCCGTAACCCACACACTCCAGATAACCTCCGATTTTTATTGTTCTCCTCCAAAATATCATTGGGTCTGTTGTTCCAGGTTTTTCTTTTATTTGATATATATACTGTTGTCTCATGGAGTTGAGAACTTGCGCTGTGTTTGAAGGAGCTAAATATACTGTTTTTCTTATAGATTCATGTGGAATTATTGTCAAGAGAAACTGTGCCTCATTTGAAGTAACTGAACTTGAACAGCAGTTTTTAGTGTTGTTGTTGTACTAAGCTCATTCTGCTCTGGACCTGTCTGTGTATGTGTGTTGCTCTATGTACATTTCCTTGATAGACTTGCCCTGAGGGTAACAATATCGAACCATATGTGAAAAAGAGATGGTTAAACTGCAGGAATTCAGTTGCATTGCCATCAGATTGCAACGTTGTGTTACACTGATTAGCACCCAGCAGCCACCATGCTCAGACCATAAAGCTGGGCATTTAGTGGCCCACTGGACAGTGAGGCTGAGGCTCATACAGATCAGGGAGGTTTTTGGTGTAGAATCAGTTTTTATGGTGATAACAATAGAAGTGCAACTAGACTTGGTTATATTGATCCCATGTGATGTAGGCTATGTATAGATTTGTAATGGCAGACTTATTTAGCTGTTCAAGCATATCATATCTAATTATAAATTTTGATGTGTGCCTTCTCTAGGCTAATTATGCCCTGTGCACCATCAGTACAAACTGGAATGAAAGATCTCCAGAAATCACTTGTCAGTCTCATCTTTTTCCTTCTGTTTCTACACTTGCAGAACTCCAAGGTGCACATTCTAGACACGGAGGGATTTGAAACCACATTTGGGCCCAAGGCTCAGAGGAAGAGGCCCAGTATCATGGTGGGGGATGTGAAGGACCTCATAGAACAGGCTGAGGCCTCAGCCCAGAGCTACAATGCAGACAACGACAAAGACCTGATGACTGAGGACACAGGCGTCCGGTAAAACCTTCAGAAGATACTGTAATCCAGTCACTCTACTCGCTCCTCCAACTGGGCAGGAGTTGGAGAGAGTTTCCATATTTAAAGGTAGAAATAAATAGCTTTTTTATTATTTTTGCAACAGGGAGGAAGCCCGTGAAGAAATCTTCAAAAAGGGTCAGTCCAAGAGGATCTGGGGTGAACTTTACAAGGTATCATTTCCATCCTCCTCTCACTACTGTGTGTTATGGTAATGTAGAATTTGTACACTGAATTGTTACATGGTCGTTTTACATTCCTGACCGTTCTGTTGTAATAGGTGATTGACTCGTCTGATGTCATCATCCAAGTGCTGGATGCCCGGGATCCCATGGGAACACGCTCTAAGAGCATAGAGACATACATAAAGAAGGAGAAAGCCTGGAAACATCTGATCTTTGTTCTAAACAAGTGTGACCTCATCCCCACCTGGGTCACGGTGAGAAATTTACAACTTATTCCTCTTTGGTTGCCCATTTTGCCTGGGAGTGATTGTGCCTGGCTTCTCATAGTATTAAACTATGTGATTGTGTCTTTGTCTCCACTCAATTTTGAACCAGAAACGGTGGGTAGCTGTTTTGTCCCAAGAGTTCCCCACTCTGGCTTTTCATGCCAGCCTCACCAACTCGTTTGGCAAAGGCTCCCTCATCCAGCTGCTCCGACAGTTTGGCAAGGTAAGCACATGCCTCAGATTTAAAATACCTTTGACTTGTCATATGCCTATACCCTTTACTCTTCCAGTAAAAGCATCACCAATATCACAGCTTTTATGTCCCAGTCTGGGGAATCATTTTATTTGGGATAGAACTATTTCATTGAATCCAAACTGCTTTTTTATTGGTAAATATAAACAAGGATAGGGTTTAGCATTAATTTTAATATGTGATATATATGTTTTATATATTAAACTGGTAGAAATTTGTAATTGTGTTTATACTCAGGTGGCTATCAATTGATAATCTACAGCTTTATTAGGCCATTGAGGGCAGTGCTTTATAACATAAATAAATTGTCACACATTTAATTCAATGGCTTAATCAAATGACATTTCTATAGAACTTTACCATAATATATATCGCTAAGCTGACATAAAGTGACCTTTACCGCGGTAAAACGTTTTGTCTGTATCACTCACTCTTAGACCAAAACATGCAATGTTACGTAGTGGTAGTGGAACAGAGCGTGTTTATGATAGTTGAAAGATCTGAAAGGTCAAGAAATCAAAAGCGTTTCATATTCAATTGGAATGTTCTTTTTAGATTTAATATTGTGATTAAAAGAGGCTTTATGAGAAAGATACTGAAAAAATTTCCAGTTTTTTTTTCTTGTAAATGGTTTCTCTGTTGGACCACATTCACCATAAAGTCTGGAGATAACAAGGTGAAAAGCCTGTTCCAAACAGCCTTCAGCACTTATTTCCAGGCACAAAAATAAAGATTGACATACTATATTTCTTGTTTTAAAATCCTGTAGATCTTCGTGAGTGTCTTGTTTACTCAAAAAATCCTTTTAACGATATCCTTTGGTATGTGTTTTGAACTGACTACGTTGTAGCTCTGGAGTGATGACAAGTTCACATTTTTTATTGCTAATGGCAGCAGAGCCCCATCTAAAATTACCTCCATGAACTGAGGGACAGACCGAGACTGTTGTTTAGGAAACAAAACACTCACTTTATTTTTGCCTCCCACAGCTCCACACAGACAAGAAACAGATAAGCGTGGGTTTCATTGGCTATCCTAATGTGGGAAAGAGCTCGGTCATCAACACTCTGCGGTCTAAGAAGGTCTGCAATGTGGCACCCCTTGCTGGAGAAACAAAGGTAAGATTCAAGTGTCATCTCAACAATGCAAAAAAATATTAACCTTAAATTATGAATCTAAAGGTTTATATACACAAGAAGAAAGTATAAACGCTTGGAATATAGAACAATTAAAGGACAGATCCAACCAGTGCTACATAAATGCTACTAAGAAAAGAAGTAAAAAAATTAGGAGCAAAGACAAAAAATAGTATTCTTGAAAAATGTATAGCGCAAAAAGGAAACAGTTTTGATTCAGTGAGGAGGTGATGTGAGGTGAAACATGCATGTTCTGCTCTTCTTAACTTGGTAATTGTTGATAGCTGCAACAACAGAGGTAGTCGGCTCCGTGTTCTTAACTATATAACTGAAAATCTAAGTGGAGACTGGGCCAAGAGAAAGAACAACAACCATTTTTATCTTTAATTTCCTCTCTCTGGGGCTGTTTATCCTGTTTGGAAATGAACATGGGTCTGAAAACCCCAATGTCCAAAGCAGGGTCAAGGGGAAAGAGGGAAAATATCTTTCCTTTTTCTGCGCTTGCCAAAGCTGTGAACTGGACCACAACAGAGGAGAGATTGTTTTGCACACCTCATCAAATGAATCAGATGGGCCTGTAGCCAAGGACTCCTTTATTTCTCACCTTCGCTTTGATTCTCACCACATACTCAGACATACTCATGATCCACAGCGTTCGTTCTTGTGTTATGTTTTTGTTAAGTTACATTACAGTCTCTCTGTCTGGTGAACCAGTCATGATAGGGAGAAGTTGTTTGTAGCGCAAGATGAAAAGAATATTTTTTTTTCAGTATTTTTCAGTGTCACTCATACTTGATCCTTAAGCACCATCAAGGTAAAATATCGCACAGCATTTAACATCTCATGTAAAACTGAAATGATTTCTTATTTTGAATCCCAACTTTTAGGTATGGCAGTACATCACTTTGATGAGGCGCATCTTTCTCATTGACTGTCCTGGAGTTGTCTACCCTTCAGAAGACAGTGAGACTGATATCGTCTTGAAAGGAGTGGTAAGTCATTCATTTTTTTCTTTTGATGATATCTGACCCACTTACTTCTGCTACCACCGCAGTACAGTGAAGAGGTGAATGAAATTCATTAGTACTCACAGTAGCATGTGAAAAAGCAATATGTTTTTCCAGAAAAATGTCCTGGTTAGTCTGGATAATCCACCAACTGTTAATGTGGCATGTCTGACAGCTCCATTACCCAGAGTGTGATAAACAAAGAATTGGAAGTGGATTCCTGTTGCTAATACCTGGGTATTTAAAAATGCCATGATTAGCTCTGGTTCTAATCCTCCACATCCTTTTTTCAGATCCTAGGTTTAACTTGTAGGCCATGCAGTCTCCGTAACTGAAAGGTTGCAGGTTCATATCTGAAATTGACATGACTTTTTCTTCACCTTTTCTCACAAAGGTTCAAGTGGAGAAGATCAGGAACCCAGAGGAGCACATTGGGGCAGTACTGGAGCGGGCCAAGCCGGAGTACATCCAGAAGACCTACCGCATCCCCACTTGGAACTCTGCTGAAGACTTTCTTGAGAAGCTGGCGTTTCGCACAGGGAAACTTCTGAAGGTCTTTTTCAATATCTTGCTTAACAGGCTGTACTTAAAACTACTTGACTTTAAGTTTTTATTACATTCATTTATTCATTTTATGCAAGCAGAGAATATGGTTATCAAACAAAACGTCATTGTCAATATGATTTATAATTTCAGTATTATACAAATACTTCATATGAAGACCACAGAATGTTAACTGTCCATGTTATAGTGCAAGAGCGGCATATAAACTTTTAACTGTTTTTAACCAGAAATTTCAAGTAATACATCTCATCTGTTTTCTGCTGACTAAATAGAAAAGTGTATGTGAACCACTGGTTTCAAATCTTAAGCCTGAATAATGTATTCTTGGTATTGTCCAGGGTGGTGAGCCAGATCTCAGCACAGTCTCCAAAATGGTGTTGAATGACTGGCAAAGAGGACGGATCCCCTTCTTTGTGAAGCCCCCTGGACCCGAGGGGGATCAAGAGGTGTGGATTGAATTTTCCACCTGTGTTTGTCAGTAAATGGCGACCTGAGCCATACGTGTCAACCCTTTGTTTTGTTACTGCAATTTTTCTAGGACAAGGAGCCCTTGGCAGTTGAAGGACCCTCCGAGGTTGTTGAGAATGTGCAGGAGGAAGAGCCGGACAATCCGGATGCCGTCTCAGAGGAACAGCAGCAGAGACAGAAGGAGCAGGTCCAGAAGATTCTGGCTAATGTGCGACAGAATTTTGGCAAGATCTATGTGGCACCAGAGTTCAACGAGGAAGACTTGGTGCCTGTGGAGATGCCTGACCTAGACATGTCTGACTTCTCCGGCTCTGACGGCGAGGAAGACAGTGAGGAAGAGGAAGACGGGGATAGTGTCGAACCAGCTGATGGAGAGGCTGAGGAATCTGAGGCCGCAACCACAACCAACGGCAACAAGAGTTCACGCGAGGTGATTCGTGAGCTGGATGAGAAGATCTCCAAGTACAAGCAGTTCCTGGACCGAGCCAAGTCCAAACGCTTCTCTGCGATCCGGTCCGTCTTCTCTCACCCAAACCTCACTCACATATTTTCTTTGTTTTGTGCATTGCCCTAATTTTCTTTTATCCAGTGAAGTAACATGAACATGTCAGGCAGAGAGATGCCATGCATTTTAAGTGGTCTGTGCTAACCAGACTTTAAGCCTCTGAGGACTAGGGACATCAGTTTGATCTAATCAGTGGCCTGTTGTCTTAACTTTTAATATAACTTTTGCATGTCATTGTGTTCTTGGATCTGCCTTTTCTCTTGTTTACAGAACCAAGTCAAATAACAGTTGTATAGTTACTCTGAGCATAAAATACAGTGTGAGAAATATATAATATATATATAATAAGAAATAAATATTCAATACATTACATTTTTTTCATTAAGCATTGTTTACAATGCAGCCATTCACATGAAATTGAGACCAGATGTTGATATTAACTCAGTAAAACTACACAGATAAAGAAATTGTAACATCCCAATTCATAAAAACGTTATGTGCAATAAAGTTGAATGACTTGTGGTCTCACGTGAATAGCGACTTGCATAGCAAATGTTGAATGGAGAAAAAAAATGCTGATGTGTTGAAGACTTATTTAACCCGCTAATTACTGTTCATTTCACTTCACTATTTGCTTTGTTGGATAATGATTTACTTTCTTTCTTCCTTGGGCAGGATACCTAAGGCACTTTCTGACAAAGCATTCACAGACATCAAGACTAAACAAGCAGCAGCAGCAGCTAAGCAAGCACAGAATAAAGGTAGTCAATCATTATGTTTGTCTGACTTTGTATGGTGCTGAATGTAGAATTCTTTTTATACCTGTAGCCGTAAAAAATTGGATGGGTCAGGTTGACATTGAGATCCAGCCAGGTCCTGACATCAAATCTCTTAATCTCTGTTTGAATTCAGCTGCAAACCAGAGGAGCAAGAAGAGGAAAGCTGAGGAGGATGAGGAGTCCAACGAGACACGCAAACTGACGTCTAAACAGGTATGCAGTGTTTGTTCTCTCTGACGTCAAACAGATCTTTCTGAGTAGACACGTTAGATTAATGTCAGTTCCTCTTACTGATGTAACAGGAATGCACAAGATTTCCTAATTTTTTCTCTCTTCTCCTCTTTATCCATCTCTACAGAGAAGAGCAATGGACCGTGCTCAGAGGTCGAAGAAAGTTGGTGTGCGGTATTATGAAACACATAATGTGAAAAACAAGAACAAGAACAAAAAGGCTCCAGCATCAGCCGCAGGAGGCCAAAAGGCCAAACGAGCGAAACACTAGACTAGGGTCGCAAAATACAACATATGTAATAAATCTTTATTTAAATTAGCCAAAAAGGCCATGTTTGTATTGAAAATGTAGAGTTGATAAAAGGTGGAATGCTGAATAAGTGTTAAATGGTCTCTGTCGAGTGGCCACTTGATGCCTTATCTTGACTGGTTGTATTTTGTCTTTTCAACTTTCTTTTCCCTTCAATCCAGAACTGTTTTTGAATGACATTTCATTCATCACTTACAGATGTAATGCACTCTTGATGTTCAAGAGAAATGAAATGTACAGTGGTTGTTTGAACTGTACTTGTCATGCCATGCTGTAAAAAAAAAAAAATATTTGCCAATTCCAGTCTTACCCAGTTTGGATCAATTAGAAACAAGACACATTTAGAAACATTCTGACAACTCTTGTTTGTAGAAGTTACTTCTTTGGTGTGATGATCGCTTCCAGTTGGGTCTGAATAGAAAGACAAATATTAAATAGTTAAGACAGGCAACACAGCTACTATTGGTGCTGAAAAGAAAGAAGATATTTTTGTTGGATACATAATAATGAAACATCACCTTGAGCTGCTGAATGGTTCTCCTCAGAAACAGAATCTCTTCGGTATGCTTCTTTTCCTCCACCTGTCGCTTTTCATTTTCTCTCTTTTCAATTGCATCACATTTAGCTTTCTGTTCATTCAGTTGCTTCTTCAGGTCTTGTATCTCATTGTCCTGATTGGAAATCTAGGTATGTAATAAGACACACTTGTAAGTTTGTCCCAGGTGCAGGATCAGTTATGTAAAGAGCGCTACCACCATCCTTATTTTACAGTAACTCTGAAAGAGAAATAGTGCTCTCTGCTGGATACCTAACTGAAAAACACTCTATAACTGCACTCTGATAGATTTAGGTAAGTGGCAAATTATATGTCTCTATTCTGACCTTTGGGTCCTTGTGCCTCTGTATGCCATTGGTTGTAAGTCTTAATAAATAACTAAATAACTTACCCTTTCCTCCATATCGGTCTTGCCCTGCTCAGCCTGCAGTGCTTTCCTCATACCGAAAGCAACACTGCTTTCGTATAGTGTCTGGTAGGCAGCATTGGTCATTTGAATCTCATCTCTAACTCGCAACAGCAGCAGACCCCTCTCAGCACAGTTGATGGTCACCTGTCTGATCAGCTCATCTTAAAGAAATACAAAATTTGGATTAGCCTTCAGTGGAAAATAAAAATGTGGTTTCATCAGAAGAAAGCCTGTTAAGGACACAAATCCAGCCAAATGGATCACAAAAAGCTCTGTATGCATCATCTGTGTATAAGGCAGCGTGTTCATTCATCAACAGTGGCCTCAGCCACCAGCATCTTGGCCTCCTCCTTACCAAAGCACTGGGAATAGAGCTCCCTGCGGACCGGGCAGATTCCTGTTTCTCTGGCCTGCCTTTGCTGTAGCTTTATGTCCAACTGCTCCTCTAGGTTGATCACATCAACTCTTGTACAAGGTGCACTGGACACTTGCTGCACCCACAGTTGGTTTCCCTCCATCCATTCCCTGCAATAACAGAAGCTGAGCTGAACGAGAGCATGATTTGAACCTGTTTAACAAGATACTGTGGATGGAAAGAACAATACCTGGGTGGAAGGATGGCGTTCAGGATCTCATTTTCCTGCTTGGTGGCCTCGGTCGAGGTGGATTTTGGTTTAGGAGGTGGAGGAATAGCAGCGTTAGTTGGCTGCTGAGGGCTCACTCTCAGCGGGCGTCCCTGTGGCGAAAAGTATTTTTTGAGAATCAGATTTATACCCAAGTAAGTAAAGGAGAAAATTGTTTTGGTGCCAAGCAATAAACAAATATGCAGAAAAATACAGATTTTTTAAAGTAATTTGAAGCATAAACAAGAAATAGAAAATTGTTCAAATATAAAAACTATCATAAAAATTTGTATTGATGACGCTGTTGAGGAGGAAAGAGCAGAGTATTCACCAGAGAATGTATGAACGTTCACAGTATGCAGAATAGGAATATTTGCAGTGTGCAAAATAGTATAATGTGCATCATGTTTATCTTACACATTGTATATTGCATGTACTTAATGTTACCTGTCCTAATTAAATGATGGTTCAAAACTTTATCTTATGGAACTGCCTTGTCATTCATGCATCGGCAAACCTGTTCAACACCCAAGTCCAGTCTTGCAAAATTTGTCATGTTGATGTGGCCACATACAGAAAGAAAGTAGCTGCTGCAATTACAATGCTGGCACCGTCTGAATTAAGAGTTTTTAAATGAGTACATTTCATTTAATAAACTTCAGTTTCTCAGGCTTAACAATAAGCTTTTATATTCACTTGTTATCCAGACAGGTGAGTCCCAGTGTTTCTTGTATAGGGAGAAACACACTTGAAAATACAACCTCAATTCCAAAAAACGCTTTGTAAAATGTTAATAAAAACAAAATTTAATGCTTCACAAATCATTTAAACTCCATATTTAACTGAAGATTGAAAGCCAATATATCAAATGTTGAAAGTGAAAAAATGTATCGTTCCAAAAAAGTTGGGACAGGGGCATATTTACCATTGATCATTGAAGTTTTGAAAGTAAAATGTTGTCCCATTCTTGTCTGATACAGGATTTGTCCTCCAGATGTTTTGTTGCTGTTGTTGTTGTTTTTAAAAAACATGACACAACTTTTCAAGTATTTTGTTGCTGCCCCAGCTTTTTTGAGATGTGTTGCTGGCATCAAATTTAAATGAGTGTATATTTTTATATAGGACAATACTTTTTTTTTCAACTTGAACATTCATTTATATGTTGTCTTAACGCTATTTTCAATTAAATGTAAGGTTTAAATGATTTGCAAACATAAATCCAGTTTTTATTAACTTTTACACAGCGTCCCAACTTTGTGGGAAGTGAGGTTGAATTAAATTATGTTATCTCTGTATCATCCCATGATACTTTAACCAGGTAACGTTAACTTGTACAACTTGGTAATCTCACCTTTGGTGATTTCCTGCCGTTGTTTTTACTGACCAAAACTGGATTGTCGTATTTCAGGAGAGACTCTGACGGTTGAATCATCATGTTTCAATGTGAAAACAATAATGTTATGTTGTTAAACCAGAAGATTCTTGGTTTGACTTCAGTTACAGAAATATCGTCTGTGAAAGTTCGTGGTCGTTGTGTGCGTTGCCATGGCAAAAGTGTCCCGGTGTTCTATTTTAAATTGTCCGACTGGAATCAACGGTGCGTATGGTTTTATTGCGTTTTTGTTTTATTATTTTAATCAAATCTCATTACCAAAGAAAGCAGCTGAAATACGGCTGGATTTAATCTGTGTCTTGATGAGAAACATTTGTTCTTACCAAAAAATCTAAATTATACTTCCCCTCTTAACTCAACATCCCGTTAATGAGAGGAGCAATCATAGCGGAACCAAAATGAGCAGTGACCTGAGCGACGCCGAGATAAACTGTCGGGACCACAGGAAGCGGAAGTGAGTAATCGGAGCACAACAGTTGAAGTTTGTGGCCGCTACGTTTTGGAGTTTGCCTTTGTTTTTTATACGCTTTTTTGACTTGAAGACGATGTGTGTTTAGTCACACAACGGTTGGATTCGCTCATATATTTTCGAAATGACCAAAGAAAAGCGACACAGGAGGAGAGAGTCTCCGGAGCGGGAGCCCAAAGTTCGGATCAAGCAGGAGAAACTGAGCCCTGTTAGGCCACAGAGATCACGCCGCTCGAGGTCGAGATCCAGCGGCAACTCAAGTCCACAAAGGAGAAGAACGAGCAGGTATTTTCGATTTTTAGTCGCCAAATTTCCTCGCTTTTATCATGTGTTTATTTTATTTTACTTTACTTTTTTACCATGACGGACACGAGTTAGCGTTTGGTAGCGACTCCTTATTAGCTAGTTTGCTAGCCCCCAACAAACGCAGCTACAGGTCACATTAGTTTAAAAAGTAAATGAATAATTTGACCCTTTGTAAATGTCTTAAAAGTCTATTTTTCTGTTCATTGCGTCACTGTTAGGTCCCCCGCCAGAACGAGGGACCGCTCACCAGGGAGAAGAGAACCGTCTCCCGCCAGACGAGGCAGCAGATCCCCCCGGAGCAGGAGAAGCCCCCATCGCGGTGCTGATGCCAAAATAAAGCGGGTGATTGACCCCTAATATTAATAACGAGATGCAAAAAAAACTTTAGGCTATAGGGTAATTCACTATTTCACTGGCATGATGTTGTTTTACCCGTTTCCCTGGCTTATAATAGTCATAAAATTGTAAAAGGTAACCCTTATCTAAACAAAATTACAAAGTGGTTTAAATAGTTGAACCGGGATTAAAGCAGGGTGTGGCTGCCTTGTGACTGCCGAGAGGAATGAGGAGTCAGCAGTAAATAAAATTGGTTTCAAAACTTGTGATAGTCAGGCATAAACCTAATGCGCTCATGGGTCCAGTAACATGAGAGTTTAGCTTTGGACAGATACACATATACACACACGTATATATACATTTGACCAAATGCATAATCCCTCCAGGGTAACGCCTGGTGGAGATGTTGATAATTATAATGATTATAATAATAATACTTACGCATAACTTATGATTAATTATTGACATATGCCAGTAGAACAGCAAGGTTGTCATCAGTGTCACATGTCAGATACAACATTGACTTAACACTTTTCAATCTTATCAGTCTGACTGAATGTGATACAGTGTAACTGCTTATGTTAATGCTGTTTGTCCAGGACTAATAATCTCTCTTTAACACCTGTTTTACCAAATATTTCACAGGAGCGAGAGGAGCATCGGGCAAGCGGTGATGAGCGGAGGAGAAGAAATGACCAGCCAGAGGAGAGGCGGAGCAGGTGGGAATCAGACAGGCCGCGTGAGAGAGACCGAGGTGGAGACAGACACAGAGAACGAGAGGCACTAGCCTCCCAACAAGCTGAGAGACAGCAGCATGATGAGCGGCGCAGAGAAAACCGTCAGCAGCGTGAACAAAACCAAGAACAGGATTTTGGAGGCACAGATGAGCCTCCTGTTGAGAAAGAGAAGCCCAACTTTGAACTGTCAGGGGCCCTAACAGAAGATACAAACACATTCCGGGGGGTGGTGATCAAGTACAACGAGCCACCCGAGGCTCGCATTCCCAAGCGCAGATGGCGACTGTACCCTTTCAAGAATGATGAACCCCTTCCAGTCATGTACATTCACAGACAGAGTGCCTATTTGTTGGGGCGACAGAGAAAAATCGCTGATATCCCCATTGACCACCCATCCTGCTCCAAGCAACATGCAGTATTCCAGTACAGGTAAGAATCAGCCAACAGTCGTCAGCTGAAGTGTTACACTGGGCTTTATTTTTAGAAATCTTCAATCTCCAGTCTGTATAATTAAGACAAACTATACTCTGTGTTGCACTCCTCTTGATTAATACATGTCTACCTGTCTGTCTGTATCTCTGTAGACTGGTGGAGTTTACGCGTGCAGACGGCACCCCAGGCCGCAGGGTAAGGCCTTACATCATTGACCTGGGTTCCGGCAACGGCACCTACCTGAACAACCAGCGCATAGAGGCCCAGCGCTACTACGAGCTCAAAGAAAAAGACGTTATCAAATTTGGCTTCAGCAGCCGCGAGTACGTCCTCCTGCACGAGTTTTCAGACACAACTGAGGTGGACGCCAAGCAGGAAGAGGAAGACGACGATGAGGGACTTGATGAGTAAATCTCCCATAAACTGTATTGCTTGAGTTCATTCAGGTTAGATAACATCATCATCAGAGTTTATCAAATAGTTGTTACTGCAGGGAATGGAACATTATAATTGAACTGGTCAGTGTGGGACTTTATTAAAATAATGGAACAAGGCTGGTTTGTATATTCTGTAATTACCAAACTATTGCTTAAACCTGCCACAACTGTCTCAAAGAAGACTTCCTATTCTCAGGTTGTTTGTGTAATATCTGTGTGATGCATGACTGATCTGACATCTGACAGCGCTCACAGGACAAAGTGCTTGGTGCCAGATAAAGACATCTTGCCTAAGAACAATAGTTCCATTATATATTTTTGGATCACAGCACCGAGTACTATGTCAAGCTGAAGACTCCTTTCTTGTCTATGCCCGGGCTATATGTGTCAATGTACATGATACGTGGAATGTGAACTCTAGATTCATGTTTAATAAGCATCGCTTATTGTCAGAGTAAAGCATTACAGACTTGTAATGAAACTGCCTTTTTTGCTTTGTAGCGCAGGGATAAATAGTTGGTGCTGTTATGTTTCCTTGCACCAATGCTGTGTGTATTTAAAGACTTCCCCTTTTATTTTTTTGTCTGTTCTGACATTTTCCATTTCCATTCATGTCCTGTAAATAAAGACAGTGAACATTTGGATTGTCTCAAGAGTTTTTTGTGTGGCTCTTTTTAAATGTACTCCAAATGTTGTAAAAATAATTTGTACATTAAATAAATGAATTATTTTCTGCATTTATACACTTTATAACATTTATTTTTGAATTTATACAAGGACACAAAATGAAAAAGAAGCGACTTTTAAAGGTGGAACAAAAGCAGCAACCGCATTTGCTTTTCACCAACCACCAAATCAGTTTTCCTTTATTTAACCAGGCTACATAATCAGTCTTTCACAGCAGAGGTCATGCGAGAGTCGAGGCTGTGTGGCTTCCAGTTTCAGTGTGAGAATGTGAGCGGGCGGGGCGGACCAGGGGAGGAGAGGAGGGCGGGTCGAGCGGCAGAGGAGGACCGGGAATGTGAGTGGATCTGAGCGGAGGCGGCGACGCACCTGGGGAACTACAAGATCAAGCAACCGAGCTGATCGCCGTTTTTAATCCCGGGCAAGGACATGCATTGACTTTGAGCTGCAGAATAAGGCTGAAAAAAATGTACACGACGGAGCGCAGGCGCATGAGTCTGCACGAAATGAAGAGGAAGGATCCGGTGTGGGTGTCCGCTGGAAGTTTGTGGCAGGACTCTGCGGCCATAGAGCTGAGCTCCTCCGGGAAGCAGGTCGTCTCTCCTCGGAGCAGGACCCGAGCCGTGTCCGTGGCTTACATAGTCAACGAGGACGCGTCGGTGCCGCAGACGGAGGAGAACTTGTCCCTGAAGTGTCTGAAGGAAGCCTGCGCGGACGCACACGCGGTCCTGAAAACCATCTCGTTTGAGAGGATATCCCTGGGCACCACTGACATCCTGGATAGTTTCTACAACGCAGGCAAGTGCAGGCACGCTGGCTGCAGGCTGCTTTGGATGACACACAATTACGCGCAATTACGCACACACTGATCCGCCCTTTAAACTCCCCCCCTCTCCTCACACAGATGTTGCAGTGGTGGAGATGAGCGACTCTTTCTGCCAGCCTTCCCTCTTCTATCACCTGGGAGTGAGAGAGAGTTTCAGCATGACCAATAACATAATCCTCTACTGTTACAAGCCAGACAGTGATCTGCAGGCTGTCAAGGTATCTTCAGAAACACACAGCCCCTCTTTTTTTAATAAATATGCATGGATGTGATGGTTAAGAACAACAAACTGGCCTTGGGGCCCCAAAAGTCAGGTGTACTGTGTGCAACAGTTTGAGGTGACTGCAATAATTCAAAATTTGTGTCAGAATGTGCACCACTTGTAAATAATGTGCACTGATGTAAAGAGGATCTGGAGCCAGCTCTGCACTACTAACTCATCTGAGGACCCCATATTAAAGAGGGCCCATATTCAGTTTTGAGACATTTGTCTTTTAACAGCAAACCTTGCACCAAGTTTGGTTGCATAGGAGTACTGGTTGTTCCCTGGGGCTCTAACATTAAGTTCTGTGCTTCGGGAGAGCAAGATGATATAAAGCAATAGGGGCCAACAGCTGATTTTGCCTGAGGGCCCCTAGCATATGGATCCAGTCTTGGCTGCAACTGATACATATTTTCATTATCAATGAATCTGATGATTATTTTCTTTTTAATCAATTAATGGTTTGGATTAGATTAACTTCAGTTCAGCTGTTTTATACAAAGTGTAGTCAGTGTCTGTCACCTGCTGTTGTCTTCGGATGAGAAATGCATGGAATCATCTGATTGTATAGGGATTCACCTCCATCTGTTTCGGCTTGTTTAACCGGGTCTGAGGGAGCATAGTCTTAAATGCTCCATATGAGTCTATAAACTTACCATAAAATTTTTTAATACCAGAATTTTTCTGTGCCCATCGCTATTTCCAGACCCAAAGGTGACATCTTCAGTTTGTCTGACCAGTGGTGCAAAATCTAAAGAGAGTCAATTTACAGTTATGTAAAACAGAGAAAATCTGTAAATCTTCACAAGTGAGACAAGGTAAAGTGATATAATTCATCAAAGGTTCCATTTGAGTGAGATTTGATAAAGGAGGTATTATGGCTCTGATAAAAGCCAAAGATAATTTGAAATCAGGAGCAAATCAAGTGTATTGATCCAAGAGTTAAAGTGAAATTAAACATTAAGTATTAAAAGCAAAAACAATTACAACTGGTAAACGATGCCTTGAATCCACTGTGGCCATGCCAGATCTCCCAGTGTGAATTTATCCCCGTGTGATACGTGCCTTGTCTTCATTCAGGAGCAGTGTGGAAGTTACACATTCATTCCTTACGTGGTGTCGCCTCAGGGCAAAGTGTTTGCCTGTGATGCTACGATGATGACTGGTATCAAAGAGTTGATGCAGCCTAGTTTCCAGCTGGAGCCCCTGCTGACCCTGCTGGTGGAGAGACTGGTGCATCTACTGAACAATGTCCATGTTCAGTCCAGGTCAGGCATCAACTGTAGGGCTGTGAGCTTTACCAAAATATTATCAACATGGAGTGTTATAGAGTCCACATGCATTTGCTTATACAGTAACTCAAAGCCATTTTCAACTTCACTTGGCTGACGTATTGAAGATTGTCAAAGAGTGCCTCTTCTCTTTATTCCGTCAGCGAGTACTTCCGGGAGTCAATCAGACATGAGATTCGTTTGGCACGGGAGCGTTTCAGCGGCCAAGACCTGAGCGAGGAGCTGAGCCGCATCCAGAAACGCCTGGACAGCGTTGAGCTGCTCACCCCTGATATCGTCATGAACCTGCTGTTGTCCTACAGGGACATTCAGGTGTGTGTTTATGTGTGCATGAGAGCCTGGACATGAAAGAGTGTAAAAGGTCTAAGGTTACAACCAAGAATTATTTTATATATTTCAGTTATTTTTAGGTTCAAGAAATCGATTGGTTTAGGGCGTGGGAACTTAGAGGGAAGTGTAGGGAACTTAAAATGTTTGGCAATTTCATTTTCACTGCTAAATGTGTGCATGTAGTTTCATTATTGACAACATTAAGCAGACAAATCTGGGAGCCTGCTAGAGTCATGATGAACCAAATCCCAGTTTCAGATTTATGTGATCCATGTGTAGATGGTCATTAACTCTTTAATGACATAAAGTATTCAATGTCAGTGTCAGATGTTAGAATGATAAATAAATAATACATTGTAATCCTACACTCTCTTTTCTCAGGACTATGATTCCATAATCAAACTGGTGGAGACTCTGAACAACCTGCCCATGTGTCTGGTAGCAGGACATCAGAATATCAAGTTTCATTATATATTTGCTCTTAACAGGTAACCAGACGACTCCTATTGCGACCACATTTTATTTTACAAGCAACCATTATTAAACTATTAAGACACAAGACACAAAGAGCTTTGTTAGAGCTCATCACTGTTATCAAATCTTGTCACATCAGGAGGAATCGCCCCGGAGATCGCGCTAAGGCTTTGGAGTTAATTCTACCTATTGTGGAGTCGGGGGGCAAGGTGGCATCAGACGTCTATTGCCTGTGTGGACGGATCTACAAAGACATGTTCATGAGCTCTGGTTTCACCGATCAGCGCAGCAGAGACCAGGCCTGCTACTGGTACAACAGCTTTGTGTTTGTGTGAAAGGTGGCGTGTATCCGTCTTGGATGTTTGCAGTTTATGATGCATTATTATTCTTTGTCCCCTCTCTGTCAGCCTTCTAGCATAATCCATCAACCCTGTTTTTACGTTTTTTTTGTCAGGTATGGAAAAGCTTTTGAGATCGAGCCGACTCTTCACTCAGGCATCAACAACGTGGTTCTCCTGATGGCAGCTGGACATGAATTTGAAACTTCGATTGAGCTGCGCAAAATTGGTGCTTAATGCTTTTGGACGTGATGTGTCATAGAGTTTATACTACTTATGCATTACATGTTATGCTGTATGAGTATGGACCTTAGGCTTTGCCATGATGTCATGTTGTAAGACCACAACATATTTACATATTTTTAAGATGAGATACAATATCCAGAAATTAATTTTTCTATCAAAATTCACCATAAATTCTTCTTGTTATGTGGCTGAATTGATTAATTTCAGAGAGTGTATTTGTACACAATGCTTACTTGCATTTCACAATACACATTATGATATGTTCTTTGGGTTGATACAAGTACATAATAATCTTTAGAAATTATAATTGATCATGATCAGTGTGGTGTCAGTTTGGAAATATGTTAGTGATTTGATTTGATCTTGTTCTTTTGTTATGTTGGTGTTTAGGTGTGACTCTGAGCTCTCTGCTCGGTAGAAAGGGCAGCTTGGAGAAGATGAAGGCCTACTGGGATGTCGGCTTCTATCTCGGAGCAAACATCCTCGCGAATGAACACAGGAAAGTCATCGAGGCCTCGGACAAACTCTACAGGCTCAAGGCCCCTATCTGGTGAGGCTCAAGCACCAGTACTTGATTAGGAGTATCATGCATCACCAGGATTCAGTTTCACAGTCGATACAGTCGATTAAACAACCAGAAACACCAGTGGATTAGAGAGCATTTAGAGGGATTAATGAACGTAGTGTGTTTCTCTCAGGTATGTGGCCTCCATCATGGAGACGTTCATCCTGTACCGCCAATTTGCAAAGCTTCCCGAGGTGAAGGCTCCTAAACAGGACACCGTGGACTTCTGGATGGAGCTGCTCCTGCAGACCTGTAAACCCACTGTCTCCACAGGCCGCTGCCCAGTAAGATGAATAAAATAGTCATTTGGCTGATATGAAATACTGGCAATAGAATAATAATAATACAGTTTCAACTGCTGCCTACCAGGTGCTCATTCTGGAGCCCAGCAAAGTCCTCCAACCAGCTATTGTGTGTGTGAGCGAGGAGGACGAAAGTCGCACTGTCCAGTTGAAACATGTCACACCCTTCAAGGTATGTAGACCCTCTGTCCCCCCACCCACGCATCCGCCTTCTTATCTGACTGCGTATGATTACCTGACATACATACAGAATGAAAACATTGCATCACAACGGAAGAACCGACATTTCTCAGACGGATTTATGGTCCAGTGAATGTTTAATCAGGTGAGTGCGTGGGTGTGTTCTCTGACTAAGGGCTCAGGGCTGTTTAGTTTCTTTCTCCTGCGTGCTTGCGTACATGCAAATCAACGCGGCCCTGTCATGCGTAAGGCTCTGTGTGTCAGCAGTCAAACGGTCTTTATCCTGTGTTTTCATTCCTTCCTCCACTCTACAGAAAGGCTTGCACCAGTGGACTTTCCCAGCCGCTGCAATTCGAGGAGTGAGGTAAAGTGAAGTACAGCGTGTGCTAACATCGCTCAAATATCTGCGCTCAGTCCTGGGTGTGGTCCAGCCTGCAGCGACACCAGATGACCCAAAACATGCGGGTTGTCTGGGAAACCTTGGCTGTCAGTCAGATATCTGCTCTGTCAACATGGTTTCAGGCTTTGCGTCTTTGTTGTTTGTGAGGCTTTTTGCTGATTCCTCTCTGGCTGCTGGTCAGGATCGCTGTGTACTGTAGCCTAGTTTTGTCTGCCCTTTGAGCAGTTTGGACCATTTTCAGCAAGTGCCCCAAAACAGTCAGCTGCTGACTCACTTAAACAACAGCAAACTTTATCAGATTGCACAAGTTTGGAGAAAGATAAGAAACACCTTTTTTTCTTTGTTGTATTGCTTTGATCTTCATCAGCATTTACTGAGCTAATCAATTTTTCCTGATAGGCTTTCTAATGCAAACATTACCATTGATTTCCTGAAACATGAAAGTGATACAGATACAGACATTTTAATTTTGCTTTTTTTCCAAAAGTGCTTCAAAGATTGATGAGCGCAGCTGCTTCCTGTATGTCCACTACAACTCAGATGACTTCCAGCTCTGCTTCCCCTCTGAGCTTCACTGTAAAGGGTGAGTGACGAATAAGTTGGCACAGATACAGCAGGGCAGAGTGTGTGTGTGTTTTGGTGCGTGAGGCCGGGCCAACGATTTGCTCAGTGACCAAGTGATTGGCTCGATAAAGATGAACAGACCAGCATTACAGGGTGTGGGATGTTAATCTGAAGTCGACAGCCACATGTCTCTTGGCCGGCGTGATGAAAATACATTTCCTTTATTACCCTCTAGGAAAACAGTTCAGCCTCTGAGATCAGATCTCCCACTGCAGATAGATATCTTTATTATGGGTTCCACTGCTGCAACATCTGCTTCCACCTTGATGTGATGATAGTGAAGTGAACATGTTGTTTATGGCGCACAAACCACTTTCTAGATTATAAAATATTTGTGGTACAACATCCTGGATACTTATTATAGTTTTCCTTGGAACTTCCGACCAAACAAAAATGGAAGTAAAATTTAAACTATCTGTGTGGCTACTTGAAGAAAGTATTTAAATGTTGTTGGAAGTGCCCTTTAGTTGTGTTTACATTCACCACAACACATCATGTGTACCACTGAAGCCTAACAAATGCATTACCGTCACAGTAAAACATCTGCAATGTCAACTTTTAAAAATATCATAAAACCTACATAAACTCATGTCAAGTCTTCTTTTTGACTGCCATTTTTGTCTTTCATCTTTTTACTCAATTTAGAAAAACAACTGTTGAGTTATTGATGGGAATAACTGGGCTGTGTGTCTTCATATGTGTGTGTGCAGGTGTGGGTGCGTTGATATGCATGTAGGTGTGAGGTGAACATTTCACTGCTGCGTCTCTTTGTGCATAGTGTGAAACCACTGGTTGACAGTGTGCTCACACATGTGCATGAGCTTGTGCTTGTGCATTATATAAACAAAGTGGGGACCCACTAGAAGAAACACTGCTCCATAGTGCTACTAGCAGTCAAAAACTCCACAGTAAACTCTTGGGATTAGGGTCATGTCCTTTCCCCAGTTACGTCTAAAGTTGGTATACTCTTTACTCTGTTCTCTCACCAGGTTCTGTGAGCTGGTAAACTCTCTGCTTCAGCAGGCTGAAGCCCCGGCTCAGGACCTGAACCATCTAACTGGGGGAATACTGGAGGTCAGTCCCAGTCGTCCATTCCTTTGACTCTAATATAAATATAAAGAACATTTTATATTAGGTATCACTTAGCTCAACAAAACAGCTTCTGAGTGAAAATCAAATTCTCAAGAACAGAAACATTCTGGTAACACAGTGTCATATTTTCCACATAATTTGACATTGTGTATAAATGAGTTAATACTTTCATGTTCAAGTTTATATTCTCTGGAATTTTGGTCAGAAATCCCTCAATGAAACATCTGTTCTCTCACATTTCTCTCTCCTAGTACTTGTGGTTGCTTGTGAAGTTCCTCACAGTTCCTCTGCTGCTTCTACTTTCAGTCGTGGCATTCTTGTTCATGCTGCCTGCATTTCTTTCTGCAGTACATCTATGAGACCAGTGAGAATGGCGACAAGGTGGTTCTGGGTAAAGGGACGTACGGCGTGGTGTACGCTGGGAGGGACCTGAGCAACCAAGTGCGCATCGCCATCAAGGAGATCCCAGAGAAGGACAGCACGTATGAGAAGCCCACACTCACACTGTTTCAGCCGTCCCTTACTGGGACACAGAGCTGCACTGTTTCTCACAAGAATGTTTTTTCCACGATACCCTTAACGGGAAAGGATTTGGCAGAGATGCATTCTCTGGATCCCCAGTGCTCTTTAGGAATCTTAGGGAGATGGATGTGTGTTTATACTTTTCATTCTTTGTTTGTTACTCTGTAATCAAAGTGCTTAGGCTTAAATGAAGATTGAAATTTGATATTTAAATAATGTTTTAAGCATTAGCCAAACCTCTCCGTCTTAAAGACACCACGTTATTTTTCTTATCTATCCCCGAACTCTGATGCTTTAATTATCCCACTGAGCTCTTATCAGCAGCAGAACGTTACTCAAATTGGAAAATGGTGTGTCAAATTATTGGGTGTGTAGCGATGATCCAGATGTAAAGCAACAGAAAATAGAGAAGACCATGTTAACTGAGGCGAGACAGAGGGAGAGGAAACACTTTGAGTGTGGCGCAATAGCAGCTGTCATGTGACATAATGCATAAGCTTTTTCAAACTTTCAGCCAACTCTGCCTGACCATCTCATTCATTAACTTAAAACGCAAACTGATCATTGTTCAACTCTGCTATGTTCATTCTACTAACTATATACTAATGGAGAAAAACATTTGACTAACACAAAATAAACTGCTTGTGTCAGAGAGGAAATGTAGTCTAGCGTGCACAGTCAGGAGTATTTAGCTTAGCATGTCATGTCACGCTCATCTTCTTTCTGACTAATAATGAACTGGTTTATTGAGAATTCTGAGGTTTGGAGAGACCTGACTTGACCTATTAAAATCCTGCAGTTGCAGTGTGCATATTCTGTTTTTATAAGTGTATGCATCTTAGTCCTGCCTGCTATCACATCAGATCTAATCATATGGGATGTTGTATTGTTGGAACAAACCTCATAGTCACACTTTTTATTCCTCTGTCCCTCCCAGGTACTCGCAGCCCCTCCATGAGGAGATAGCTCTGCACAAGAGGCTAAAACACCGAAATATTGTCCAGTACCTGGGTTCTGTCAGTCAGGATGGTTTCATCAAGATCTTCATGGAGGAAGTACCTGGAGGTATGAATGCTCAAACTTTAAGCCTCTAATATGTTTAGCTTCAAAGAGCAGTAGAGGGGAACCATACTGGATGCTGTTAGCTAAATCAATAGACACATATACACTATACGTGTATATAAAATTTAAAAAATATATAAACAAAATAAAAATCACACACCTTCTTGTATGAAACTTAAAAACTTTGCATTCAAAAACAGGAACATTTCTAGAGTTGCCTGAGGACAAAAAAATCTGAAGACCATCTTTACACAATGTGATAGTTTCATTCAGTATTTTTCTTATGCTTTCACATCCGCACATCTGTATTGCTCTCTGTTTTACATTTATCTGCAAAATAATAATACAGTTGTGAAAAGTGCCAACACATTGGTATTTCAATAATAGGGTATCCGATGACTGGAACAGCAGGAGAGACTTGCAATGAAGTCATGTCTTGCTTCCTTGAAAGCACCAGCATGAGGAAGTCCTGCCCTGCTTTCAGGTCTCCATTTCCCTAGTCACTGTGTTTGAACAGGATGATGCCATTATTAAGCATCAAGGAAGTCTGCATCTGTCTCATGTTCACATCGAAGAGTGATTGTGTAACGTCTACTGGAAGCCAGTCGTAAGGAAGTGGGTGGCTCCTCCACTCATTGAGGAAAAATCTCTTTAGACAATGGTGCAATTGTCAGACAAACATCTGAAGATATGTGAACAAGTCCAAATCATAGCTTGTTTTTGATCTTACCACATGATGCTGGTTGAGAAATGCCTTGTTTCTCAACAATAAACAGAAAATTGTATTTTCCAGTGTGAGACTAACAGAAATAATGTATAATTTCCATCTCAGCCTTCATGGACATTTGAGACATTTTCATAGCAGGATTATGTTCTTAAAAACAAATGAGCTTATTTAAATGTACATTCCTGCTTGTAGGAAGTTTGTCATCTCTCCTGCGCTCCAAATGGGGTCCTTTAAAGGACAACGAAGCCACCATCATCTTCTACACCAAACAGATCCTCGAGGGGCTCAAATACCTTCATGACAATCAGATTGTCCACAGAGACATTAAGGTGAGCAGAGCACCCTGAGACCCAGGGGGACACACTGAATCATGCTTTCTGGTATAAGCCTGTCGTGTTCGTGAAGCATCTCATTGAGGGTAACTTGTTTGTGCTGCAGGGTGACAACGTATTGATCAACACCTATAGTGGGGTCTTGAAGATCTCTGACTTTGGTACCTCCAAACGATTAGCGGGGATCAACCCCTGTACTGAGACGTTTGCTGGTAAGATGCTGTGCATGTTTAAACATATATGATATTTTCTTGTTTCTCATACTTTGACACAGTGATCACCATTTACAGATTTATAACCACATTATTAGAATAAGCTGGACAACCTCGATTCAAAAAAAGTTGGGTGCTGTATAAAATGCAAATAAAAAAGAAAGCAATGATTTGTAAATCCTTTGGCCTGTATTCAGGTGAATAGAACACAAAGACAAGATATTTAATTTTCAAACTGATAAACTGCAGTGTTTTAGCATAAATTCATTCTGAAACTGATGCCTGCAACACAATTTTAAAAACTTAGTATAGGGGCATTTTTTACCACTGTGCTACATCACCTTGTCTTTTAATAATACTCAGTAAGGAATTAAAACTAACTGTTGAAGTTTTGAGACTAAAATTCTTTCCAATTCTTGCTTGATATAAGACTTCAGTTGCTCAACGGTTCAAGGACTGTATGGACTATAGATTGTGAAATCCCTAAATTCCTAGTGCATTGAGAAACGTTGTTCTTCAATTGTTCAACTGGACTAACTGTTAAACATCCTTGCTTGTGAACGACTGAGTCTTTCCAGGATGAACCTTCCATACCCAATCATGATCCTATCACCTGTTACCAATGAACCTGTTTACCTGTGGAATGATCCAAACAGGTGTTTTTGGATCAGTCCACAACTTTCACAGTCTTTTGTTGCTACTTTTTTCTGTGAACAGATTACAGGAGTTGCATCTAAATAATTTTTCATGATTTTTCAATAGGGACTCTCCAGTACATGGCCCCAGAGATTATAGACCAGGGGCCTCGGGGTTATGGGAAGCCGGCTGATATCTGGTCTCTAGGGTGCACTATTATAGAAATGGCAACAGGCAAAACACCCTTCCATGAGCTGGGAAGTCCTCAGGCAGCCATGTTTAAGGTAAATAAGGGAAAGCTGTGTTTTATGTTGACATGTGGGAAATGCATACATGCACCATGAAAACATGCAGATATTGGTGTGTTCATAAAAGAATGGCTTTAAAAAATAATAAGTTTAAATTTTACCTGTAGTGGACGTAAGAAAAATCATGACAGTCACTATTGTTTGTTTACTCTGGCGCCACCATGAGATGACACTTATTTTTGAATGTCCCAACAACTATTGAATGGATTGCCACAAAATTTGGCATTCATGTCCACCATAGGATGAATTATAACGACTATGGTGATACCTTTTAAGTTTTAAGTAGTTCCATCATGTGGTCAAAATTTTAATTTGTCCAGTACTTTGCTTTGTTTTACCAAATGCATGGAGAGCTAATTACATTCCCATCAACATCAGTTGTACTGATGTATGATTTATCCTATAAAGTTCCAACCTAAACATGTATGAGCTTACATCTTAGTCAGAGTTTTCCAGTCTTGATTAGAAGTTGGATGTTGAATTTACAAGTCCAAAGTTTTTAATTGCCATAACATGAACACAGCATTAGCTTCACAAAGCTTTTACACAGTCTCAAAGTAAAGTTGTTTAAATGAATATGAACAATTTTCTCAATAACCTTTAAACACTCCCATCAAGGTGGGCATGTTTAAGATCCACCCCAAGGTTCCAGAGTGCATGTCAGATGCAGCCAAGGGCTTCATCATGAACTGTTTCACGCCGAACCCGGACGACAGAGCCACGGCCACGGAGCTGCTGACGGACGCCTTCCTCAGGTCTTCACCCAGAAAGAAAGCCAAGGCTCTGCAGGAACCAGAGCCTAAAGACTACCTTACTGCAGGTGATGCTTCAGTGCACATCTAATCCACACACTGCTCTTCTTTCTCATATGTGTAGTCAGTTTGAATCAGTGGGTTGATCTAAATTGCTTCTTATTCCCATTACAAAATCTTATGTTGCTATTGCACCTGTTACGACACCTGTGTGCTAAGTTGTTGTTATGAAACCTGGTGAATGTCAGAGATTTTGAACACTCAAAGCCACCTTCCTGCTGGGTTTTGCAGCTGACTATCAACGCAGCCTGTCCGTGCCCGTCTCCATCCTCGTGGAGGACACTGACTCCTTCGTGGGTTCGATCGACCTGTCGAGTTCCCTGGACCTCAGAAGGCCCCAGTCTGCCCACAGAGCAGATGAAATCTCAGAGAGCCCACCAAGCACGAGCAGCTTCCTGCCGTAAGTTAGATCATTGCTCAACAGAAGATGAAAGCCTTATAATCTCTACAGCAGCCATGGTTTTACAGGATCTTACGTAAGTGGCCAACCACAGTGAGGTTTCAGTCAGATAATCTGGTAAGGCTACATCCTGTAGGCATAAAAAAGAGGGCACACATGTATAATGCCACTGTGTCAAAGTCTATAGATAACCATGTATTTACATTTATGAAATCACACGTGAATTTTTGATATCCATATCCACATTCCTTTTTCGTGGGACTTTAGTTTCTGCAGATACATTATTTGGTTTATCTGTTGATCTGGTGTGATGGATCTTTTCATTGCCCCCTACTGTCCAGAATACCAGAGGACTCACCATCAGAAATGTGCAGTCCGGCCTCAACAGAGGAGAATATCGGTCTGTTTATGCTGAGAAAGGACAGTGAGAGGAGAGCCACGCTGCACCGAGTCCTCACCGACTACATCGGCAATGTCGTCTCAAATATACAGGAATCTGTGCCTCAGGTGGGTGAAGGAAGGAATTTTCTGTCCAATTGCATTTATTTATTTGTATATTTAATAGGTATGTAATGTATTCACTGGAGCTAATTTGCTGCCCATCTCTTGTTAGGATTTTAAATTCTGATTAAAACAAATTAAATAAATTAATTAATACAAATATTAAGAATGCTAACAGCAGATCAGTTGTTTGAGTTTGACACAGTATTTGTTCAGCAATAATTACCTGACACTTATACTATTTCACTGGTGCTGTTTATCAGTATCAGCAAAAGCTTAACCAATAGTCAGAGACATCATGTGTCAGTGAAAATTTCCATATAATAAGCTCTGAATGTCTGGATTGGTCCAGGCATGTTGTTGGCATTGTCAAAAGCCAAATATGTGAACCTTCCTGTGATCCAGCAGCCACATGCATGACTATCTGCAGTGCATGCAAAGTTAATATTAATGTTGGCTCGCAAGTTAATAATTTTGAGCCTAAGGGCATTTTTGTCACTTCGTTTCACACTAGGTTTTTAAATTTATTTTCCACTTAAAAGCTGTTATGTCTTTTGCATGAACTCATTTTCCCTCAACACTACAGCTAAAAAAATGTTTAGACTTTGACTATTTGTCGCCAATTCATTTCATTTTTGTGTGATGCAAGATTTTATGAAAATGTAGGAGATAATAGCTGGGTTTTATTGTACAAATTTACATCATTCCATTAAAATGTTCAATCAAAATGTTCTTATTGTTACCACAATTATTGTCATTATTATAACACCTAAACATTTTGAATCATTCTATCCTAATCCTAAAAATAAACTGAAAATAAACAGCCTCTCCCCAATCGAAGAGGACTATTGTGAACAAGATAACAATAGAAGTATTTTATCCTAATCCTTTTTTTTTCTCCTACAAGCATGGCGAGGGATCTCCGCTGACTGCAGATCACATCACCGAGCTCATTATCTGCCTGCGAGACAACATCCGCTCCCCGGACAGGAAGCAGCTGACCTGCAGCCTGCTGGACCTTCGAGCCAAACTCCTTAGTGCCGCAGTGTCACCAAACAGCCTGCAGGTGGTGCTGTTCAGCTTCCAAGATGCAGTAAGTTCACAGATTGTCCTGCTGATTACACTGCTGTCACCTATAGGTTTAGTGAGATTTTTTGGATGGAACCTCACTCTTATCACAGTCGTGTTAAACTATCTGCTCTGTGTAGGTGAAGAAGGTGTTGAGGCAACAGCAAGTGAAACCTCACTGGATGTTTGCTCTGGACAATCTGTTGAGACAGTCAGTGCAGGACGCCATCACTGTGCTCCTACCAGGTAGAGCTTCTTCTATAAGTTCAGAAGTTTGGGTTAAATCCTTGGATAAACAAGCGTATATTAGATTTTTTTTTTCCATGACTTTCTGTGTACATTTTTTCATTTATTTATTTGTTTGTTTGTTTGTTTACTTTATTGTCATTCCTTGTTGTTTATATATTAATTGTCTCCCATCCATCCCACCACTCAGAGCTGAAACTCCAGCTGCAGTCCTCATTTGAGATGGAGGACAGCACTCCTGAGGAGGAGCAGTTTGCCGACCCAGACACTCCTGTAGTTCTCGTGCCCGAGCAGCCGGTGGCGCCAGCAGACACCCAGCAGACAACACCCGTGAATGAAATCCTGCTTCCAGCCAGCCCCGGATACCCTGAAGACCTCATCCTCAACACCAACTGTCCCCTCAGTGAAAAACTGAGAGACCTGCGACTACAGACCAGAGGGTAGCATTTATTTGTATTCTTTATCATGAAGCAATGGCTTTTGAGATTTTGTGATGCACAGCAGTTTGTATTATTGTCTTGTATGTGAAGGTTAGTTTTCTAAGCTACATAGACTGGCATTTTGAATTTAAATAAAATGTTTCAGTGGTGAAAGCAATTGATACTAATTATAGTAATATTAAAATGACTGATAATGTGAATTTTGAGCTGCGCTGCTTTCTGCTGACTGATGATGTCTGTTTGCAATTCAGACTGCTGAGTCAGCTGAGTGAGAAAGAGAGAGAGTACCAGGAGCTACTGAGAAACTCTGTCCAGAGGAAACAGGAACAGATAGATGCACTGAGGAAAGCAGCAGCAATCACTGAAGGTAATTTAATCAAGCAGGTTATTACGTCCATGTAGATGGTACAAGAACCAGGTGGGTTTGATGCTGTGTGTAAGAAGGTCTTTGTAGGTTTTCTGGGTCATCATCTATGCCGAAAGAAGACACTGCAGATACTGTAGTTTTAGATAAATTGTGGAAGAAAAAGTCCAACTTAATACAATACTCACAGTCCTTGTTCTGTGGAAAATTCAGCCTGATTTAGTCTGAATTAGCCTAATCAAGTCGGCATCTATTGCTGGTGTTTTCACCCAGCTATGTAACTGTACAGACTTCAAAGACCACAGTCTTGGAATGTGTCCACAATATTTCTGAACTTATATTAAAGGTGACTGAACCACAAAAAACTCATCTGTGTTCATCAAAATTACCCACAAGTTGATGAGATTGGTTCCTTGAGTACATTACTTTCTATTAGCTTTGGCTTTGGTCTGTCAAAACCTACCCATCCAGTACTTCAAGCACATTCATAAACATTCAGAAATATTTGCATATTGTGTTTGATCTATGTCATCATCAAACCTCTAAATCCGGGAAAGTAAGTCTGTTTGTTATGATTCCACCTGCTTGTGATGTAAAGAAAATATACCCAATTAAAATAGAGAATATTCAGTACAAGTTGATACACAACATGGCGATTTCATGTATCTAAAGTTTGTTCTTCACGTGACGAGTGTGCCAGCATCTAAGAGTCTGATGATTAACCACACAAGCTGCAGCATGGCCACTATTACATCAATGTACCAAGCCCTCTTCAGATTATCAGTACACTCATTCTCATTACTGTTTTCTTAACACTTGCACCAGTCAGTCCCAACCACACCTCAGCTCCAGGCTCTGGATTTCTGCTTGACTGGTTTGTGTCAGAGACGTCAACGAGCACCTCATAGACTAATGTGCTTAAACTTGACTCGTCCATTTGGATAACGATTATACAGGATGCCTGAGGAAACACGACGAGCGTTTTTATTGTGTGTAACGTCGACACCGTGACATACAGTATGTCTGTAATTTGCACCAGGTTGTCTGACTGTACATTGTCTGTACATTACAGATGGCGGATTGGCTTCACAGAGGAGCTCCAATCCAGAAGTGAAGGCTTTGGTGCGCTGGCTCAAGTCTGTCCCTGTAGATCAAGACACTATTGATAAGGTAAACTCATGAAGAGCACCCTTTTATTCTTCTCCTGACACTGGTTGGTATTACTCATCCGCCCACTGTTAACCTGTGTGCTCCTGTTTTCTAGTTGCTCTCTCATGAGTTCACCTTGGACTGTCTCCTCTACATGGCCTCCAGGGATGACTTGATGTACTGTGGAATAAGGTGAGCTGTCTCCACGCATCGCCCTCACACCATCTGTCCATGCGCAAATGTAAGAAGGGATTACCCTCAGAGGTGGTGGTGTAGAAAAGATGTGCTCTGCCTCGTTAGTTTGAGTTTCATCAAAAAAAAAGCCCCGGCGGTGTTTGAGGTAGCTCATTTGCAGAAAGCGTATTGAAATCAGTTCATATTTGTCCAATATTGCTGTTTCAGAGGTGGCATGCTGTGTCGAGTGTGGGCCGCCATCACAGCTCGCAGGAAGACCCAGCTCAGCACGCACAATGAGGACAGCGAGGACACCCTTCTTTAATGGCTGCTGATGTTGTACATCAAAGGACAGATTTATTGATGGGCTGGTCCCGTGTCGTCTGGAGGACGTGAGGCAGCGGTGAACATAACTGACTGTGCAGGGAGATGATGTGAAGCAGGATAGATTTTGGTTACTTCACTGAACTGTGAATGTATTTTTTTGGATACTGACTACTTCTTCCAGTTTTTCTGCATGTAGGGTACAATGCAAAAAAATTTCACTTGATCTTGCCAGCATTTTTCATTTTCTCAAGGAAAGTGGAATTCTGATTATACCGTCATTAAAAAAGAAAAGCTAAACAGGCTATTGATTTGTCTGCAAGCAACCATGCTAAATGCTATTTCAATGGTGCCTTTTTTTAAACAGAAAACTTAGCAGGACCTAAGTTATTAAGGACGTACTGTATTTAAAATGAATGTCTCTGCATTCTGGGGAAAAACACTGATTATTTGTACTATATGTCCTGTTAAAACTCAGATAATAAACAGGAACCTTTAATCTCTCAGACTGGCTTGTTATGCCTGCAGTCATTTGTTTCTAACAGGGAGGAAGGGGTTTTTTTCTGGGAGAGTGACGTAGGCTGGAAGAAGTGATGAACAGTCTTAAAATTCCACACTTGTTCCCTCATCTGTTTTCACAATGTTGACATCTCCTTAGAAACTGCGACTTTATGTGTGTGTGTGTGTGTGTGTCTATGGTGTGTGTGTTTTATTATGTAGCCACGCTTGTCCGGAGGTCTACTGTTTGAGTTTTAGGCTTCTATGTGAGACCAAATTATTTTGTCCTCATTTCTTCAAGGTGTGAGTTAAGTGTTAAAAACTGAGCTTGAGTCATTTTAGCAATGAAAATAAGAGCTGGGCAAAGGATCAGGGATCAGAATGTTCGGGGATGAAGCACAAGGCCAAAACATTCACATGTATAAAAAGAGATCCATGCACATGTCTGATTAGTTTTTTCCAGTGTGTCATTATTGCCCAGAAATCTCAGTGGTCCTGTGTGAGATCAGAGGATGTTCACTATTTTGATAAGCTCAACAGTGGCTTGTTAAATGACAAATGCATGTCAGCTCCCAAGCTTTCAATAGGGATATGACTTCACTGAGAGACTGGGCTTGGCCCCTGATAATGCTGGCACTCACTAAAGATATTAGTAATGTCTTATATCATGGTTTTGGTTTGAACAACTGGCTGTAACAATGATTTAAAAGGACCTGTTAATGTTCATTTAATATGGTCTTGTGTGACCTGCTGTGCAATGATTTCTCAATCAAATAAGTGTCAAAACAGTACATTAAATATTGCAAAACCCAAGCATAATTTAAAATATTTTATATATGTTCAGTGTCCCTCATCCTAGATGCTCTCAAGCAAGTTATTAAAATCAGCTGCAATGTGCTAAAGCCCAAACACAACAGCAGCAGAGATGATTTAAAACTGGCATTTCCCTTTCCTGTGTTCATAGATTTATGACATCACTTGTTCATTCACATTCAAAAGCCCCCCCCCCCCAAAAAAAACCCTCTCCATGCTCCTTTGCTCAAAATACTGATTAGGCCTCTCACAGGGAAGATCAGGGTCTTTGATTTAGCTCTGCAATAATTCAGAACGCTGAACAAATCAGAAGGTAGAAGGACAATAAATCAAGTCAGGCGTCTTCCTCCTTTGTCCTCTGATGGTGTCATAAAGGAAATTAATAATCAGGATGATGCAAAATTGAATTGTCTCCTCACTCCACCCCCCTGCTCCTTTGTTATTTGTATAAAATATGAATCTTGTGATAAATGCAAGAAGAAATATTTTTTTGACATATATGACATCAAAAACATTGCGCTCTTCTTGATGATAGAATTGCTAAAACTGCAATAAGATGTCTTCAATACAAATTGGCATCAAGTGGCTGTTGTCATGTTTGACACACTAACGCTCGTGTGCTACCCCTCACAGCTCCAACACAGGCGGCAGCTGTCGCCTCAAACTCATTTCCTATTGCAGATAATTGAATGTAATGTGAGTGCAACCCCCTGAGTGTCCCTTATTCTAATAAGCTTTATAATACAATAGCATTAGGATTGTCTGGCTAATGGGATGCAAATTGTTAGCTTTGATCAGACATAATGGTGCAACGAGCTGATGTCAACTGGCTCATGGAGGAAAATTGATCTTCAATTTGCAATGGAGAGGGGACGCAGGAAAGGTTAGAGTGTTTGTCATTGTTCAGACTGACTCATGAAGCTCACATTCATCTTCGTCATCGTGGTAGATTTTTCATTTCTGGTCGCATTCTCTAGTTTTCTGCATGTGTCAGGAGCTGGGAGATTATAAGAAAATCATGTTTGTATTGTCTGTAGTTCATCTCTCTCTACAGTAAATCCCTCTTTCTCTGTTCTGTCTGGGGTGGAGCTAAGCCACTGATAGGCAAATAATGAGGACTGCTGTCAGGGGGATTTTGGCAGGGTCTTGGGGGGATTGAGGACGCCACACTGGGAGGCCCACAACCTCGGGGATTACCGAGCTCACCCTCTTCCTCGCCAGCTCCCACAGGACAGGTCACCCCACTGTCCTGAACTCAACTTGTGCCAGCAGCTAAATTTGACCATTTCTTGCAGGGTTTGATTAAAAATGCAGCAGAGTGCAGTAAAGCAGCACGAATCAGACTTGTGCTTCTGCTCTGAAGCGTAAATCTCTGGTCTCGAGTGCACCGCTACTTCAAGACATTTTTAATTAGCAATTCATTATTTGTTCTATCATGTATCATTAACAGCAGAGCTCACTAACAAGCTGCCGTGCCTCTATAGCTGAGTTCTATATAAAGTGTGCACTCACATGCCTGCAGGTGCTTGCATGCATTTATTACATGCACACTCAGATCAGGTCAAGGCCATTTTCCTCATTATTTCCTGGCTTAAATTGACACACTCCTCTTCCCATCCTACAGTTTTTTTTTATAGTGCAGTAGAGGTGTGCAACATGATCACATGACAGCACATTATCAGCACATTCTTTGCATTGCTGTCGCTCCCCTGAGACACTTCACTGTGTTGGAATTTTGACTTGTAAGAAACAGTATCCTTTACACTTGGATTACCTCATAGAAGCTTTTTCAGTATTTGTTATCCGGTTTGTGCCACATAAACTGTATACAACTGTGAATTTCTGCTGGAGTATTTGTCTCTTCTGCGAACCATTTGATAGGAGTTTATCTTGTTATCTTCATGACCCTCAGGAGGAGGAAGGAATAATCTTACAAGCAATTAACTGGAAGCTCAGAGCGTCATGTTATCTCTTCTGTTCCACTCGGGCTAATTTTGGAAAAGAATAGTGTGTAAGTAGAAGTTTGTATTAGAGCAGGCCAGACTTAGCACTGACACAACTGATGGGCAGCTGTGGTGTTTACAGCTGGAGAGAAATATGCCCTCAGCAGTTCTGAGGCATAATCCTGGCTGTAATCCAGTGAGTTGAATTAAAACATCTAATCTTATGTGTGTGTGTGTGTGCGCAAAAGCTTCGTTGGGGTTTGACCTCAAGACCTTTCACCCTTTGTTTATCTCTGTTGTGTTTGTGTCCCTCTGAAGGACACCCATCCATGTGACAGTGAATCAATGATTTCTATCACACAGGAGTGACCTTGTGACCTTTTAGTATTAATGAGACCTTTCCAAAGGTGACAAAGGAAATTAATGAATTTGCACTAATGTGTTGAACCTAGTTATTACAGCATATTCTTGAGTGCATATCAAATTAAAATGTTATGCACAGGTGTAAAATGAAACTTTCTCTGTTCTGATCCATTATAAACCAAATCTTTGCTTGTTTTTTACCACACGAGTGGCTAAAAACAGGGATGCCAGTTTTGTCCAGAAAATAATACAGCAACCAGTGATGCATTGCCATAAGATTTTGATCAGACATTCATGGTCCCCAGTTTGACTACTACTGACTTTGGTGAATCCCTCATTTTCCCTCTAGCATCATGAGGTTGATGTTTTCACTTATTCAGGGAAATCGTAACATCTACTTGAGGGACTGGAGTAGATTTGTGGTGACTTTGCTCTTATTTTGTCATCTAGCACCATCATTAGGTCCAGACTTTAATTTGTTCAGTACTGATTTTTGAGAAAATAGCTGCAAAGCCAATGACATTCCTGACAGCTTTCGCTTCAACAACACATCACATCACAATGTTATTATTGTGAGCATTTAGCTGACTTACTACAGCCCAACTCAGCATCTGCATTGCTATAGACCTGTTGTGTTTTTTCTGTCTTTGATTTTCTCTTTTTCCTTAATTCCTCTCCAAACACACTTTGTACCTTCTTTTTTGAAAGGCACTTCAGAAAATGAAGTTGCTGGCTCAGGAGGCACTTTGCATGATGACTGAGCGGTCCTGCTGCTGGTGCTCTCTTGATTGGCCAGTTTAACTTCCCTGAAACTCAGGCTGTAGTAGCGAAGGTTTCCCTCCTTGCAAATGGCACCAGAGGTCAAGGGAAGGCACTCCCGGCCTCTCATTCACGTTTTTTCCTGCCTCTGCTATTTTCCTCCGTCTCTCTCTCTCCCTCTGTCCTCATTGTGAGTTGTCATGGAAATGAAAGCACGGGGAGGAGGGGGCTTCTATTATTGAAGCAGTTGTGGGATTGGTAGTGGGCTGGGAGTTGGGTATAGTGAAATGGAGCGATTCATGCACTCATAAACAGAGAGTGCGGTGGAGCAGAAGGGAGGTGGAGGGGCTGGGGGTGAGGGAGAGAGAGACGAGGACAAGGAGAATAGAGAGGGGCCCCCGGGGGGCGAGCGGAGAGAGGAGCCAACTCCACGTGTTTTGGCCCTGCTTCTAACTGATAGCACGTTTTAGGGCCATTACGTCATGGTCTGCCAGGCTCTCCGCTGTTTGAGACATACTGCTGTGGAATCACATTCCTCATGGAAGACGGCGAAATGAGCCCCTGGTAATGCCACCTGTTGCGGGACAGGCCAGGAAAAACTGTTCAAGGAAGATCATTGCAAAAGGACTTTAACAGTGATGGGCTGTGTTAATTACTGTCTGTGCTTGTATGCCATATGGAGAACTATTTATAGTAATTGGCTTAAATATAGACTTGATAAATCCACAAACAAAGACTGGTTGTGTTATTTATTGGTTGGCCCTGGACATAGCAAATGCCTTCTGCTGTTATTTGGCAGTTTTAGATTTATTGTGCCTGATGCCAGGATTTCTTTTTTGGTTAACAGGAGATATAAAAAGTACTCGACTTTTTGGAATTGCTTTTATGCTGATGAGACTTTTTTTCAAAGGGGAACTCCACCATTTGTACACATAAAGGTCAGTTTATGTGTCACTTGAAGTTTCAGGCCATGAAAACAGTTGTGTAATGTCTCCTTTGGCTCTGGAAAGAGCTCTTTAGAGTTTGAAAAGTAACCACAGTGATGTCACCACAATTATCAAGGTTGCATCACTGAAAATGAAGGATCCAGTGTTTTTGGAGCTTGACCCACACTAGGCATGGGTCAAGTACATCACATAAGCTGGATGTTGAAACTTACAATACATCAAGAAAGACCTCCCGAAATCCCATCCCACAAAGAGATGCAGACCAAATTCAGATGATTCAGACCTACAGTGCTCTTTTTCCCAGCACCCTAGAGAGACACACAAAGAAACAGGGAACTCTCCCACACTCTATCTCTCCCAACCTCTCTCTATGCACACACACACACATTTTCCAGTGTGACATGTGATGTAGTGCCTGATTAAATCACACTACAGGAAACAAAACACAACATGGTCGTAAATTATTTGACTCTCCAGGCCCCCTACAGGTGCAGGTGACCTTTGACCCTGCAGTTTAAGACAGCGAGGCAGTAACTACAACGGTGATGCTTTCCGAAGCCTGACAGCAAACTGAACCAGCAACTATGCAAATAACCCAAACTCTGGTGACATCATTCCAATGTTATGTGCAGAACTGTCTTTCTTAGAATAGATGAAGCAAGTGCAAACAAACATATTTCAGCCGTAAATAGATCAGAGTTAATTAGCCTGATTACCACCCTTCACTCATGCTACCCCACCCCTGATGCTTACGTGCTACCTACCATTTGCTAAAGGCAGAGATAGTGTATTCAGTAGTCTATAACATAGGCTGGGTCTATGTTCTCTGGGGACATTCTGAACATTCCTACTATTGTTGCTTCATTACCAGGCTGAGGGTTACCCTTGCCATTCACAGTGACTGACCTCTAGACTGACTGGCGGTGCTGCTGGTGGTGACCATGTTCCTCGGAAGAAGAATAGGAGAAGAATGGGAATTTCTTTTGCAAACTCGATGGTGCAAAGACTGTTTTGGTAGGTGAAAGAAATATTGTGAGTGCAATTTACAAATTTTGCACATTCTAAAATAAGGAGTTCTGTACGGAGCCCCCAGGGGATTTTTTTTTTTGGAACTACTTTTTGCATTCTCCCAATCCAGAGAAACACTAAGCGTGTCAATAATACACTGCCAGTTTAGAGAAATACCCTACAGATACAATAGAAAGGAGAGATGATGTGACACTTTACATTATGCATTTATTGCTCAATACAGCTACTGGCAGTGAGCACAGTTGCAGCTGCTCTGCCTGGCTGTGCTGGGTGAAGCTCTCGCTGTGGATATGGTTAGTGCAGCTGCATTCGAGGTGGAATCGATGGTGCTATGAATACGGATACATTAGCTGTCCTGTGACTACTGTTTACTGCTCCTATCAACATAAGCCAAGAAAGCATCCTTAAGCTAAACACATTTGATCTTTGCTTTCAGGTGCTTCGGATTCTTCAGTGCAACTCCCAGATAGCTGGACATCACTTTGTTGCACACATTCAAACAGTGCATATTGACACCCATTATAAACTAATGTGTCACAGCCACAGTGGTACCGACCAATACACAGCCATCTCCACAGCCACAATAACAATGACAGCAATGACCTAAGCTATGTCATCCCATGAATATAGTCATAGTCACAGCTGCGGTTTGTCTCACTCAGCAGCTGCCGGTGAGACAGCAAGGTGCTGCCCAGCTCTACTGGTTCTATGTAGATGCAACGGTACAGAGTTGTGTCTGAGCCAAACACAGCTGTGAGTGTGCTTACTCACACTGTGGTCACAGCCATCAGCAGTCGACTACATGATACAAAATACAACTATTGGATGCATGAGATTTTCCCCAGCAATCAGGGTCCTCAGATGGTGAAACATACTGACACTTGTGGATTGCTGCCAAATTATGGCATGTTAACATGACAAACAACCTGTTCAAACATTGGCATGTTCATTCACACAGGTTTTATTTTAGCTCATATTGTTGGACTGTACTCTCTTCCTGTTCTTGGTTACTGCTCAAACAGCACAGCATTTACGTGCAAAGGCAGGGAGACACCAGGCTTCAGAAAACGATCTTCCCGTTGATAAACACTCATCAGCAGCTCTCTTTTCTTCTGTGGCATCAATTGTCCCATAGTGTCTGTTACTGGATCCCAACTCCCTGATCCTTTCCTTTTGAGCTTTTATCTCTCCAATTGGTTCCCCTTAATGTGTATTTACTGATGCAATCACGTCCTCTCAGTAGTAATGATTTCTGTTTACATTCTTATTCCCAGTGTTCTCTGTTAACTGCCTTTTTTCAAGGCATGAACTGCTTACGGCGATCAGTGGCAGTTTAATGAGATGTGTGAGTGTGTGTGTGAGTGTGTATGGGGGTCTCTGTGTGTTCAGTGAGGAGTGCAGCTGCAGCTCCAAAATCAAGTCCTTTCTTGAGCACTGAGGGATGGATAGAGGAGGAGGGGGTCCTCCACTTCCTGTGTGCGGTGAGGTCACACAAGTGGTTCACAAATGGAGACGACATAGGTTCACAGGTTGCCTAATTGAACTTCACATGAAACCAAAACAATAAATGGAGAAAGGCATGTGAGAGTAGAAAGAGTGATAAAAGAAAGCACTAGTGTGTATCTTCATCAGTCTCTGTTTCAGCCTGCAGAACTTTAAAAAGACATGCAACATTTCAACATATCTAAAATGCAGCTAATGGAGGCCAACTGTGTTATTTTCTCCTATCTGCATCCACCTCACTTTGAATGGCTCATTAACACAACACGGTACAGTGATGTGTGATAAATGGACACACACCTCCTGGCTTTGAGGTATGCTTTTATCCTCAGCCCTATAATTTTCCTATCAGACTGCTGACTCAGGCACCTGGTCTACTGTCTCTTGTGCACAGTTGAATAAGTAATGGTTTATATGTAGCACAGGCACATGCTCTTAAACAAGGCATGGTGACAATATTAAATCCATTATGTTTTTACATGAGGCTACAGTTTATAAATCAAACTATGATGCATGTATGCCACATTAGAGCAGACTGTTTGGAAATAAAATAAACTACATTTTTCTTTAATAACAAATGCTGATTTTAACATTTCATCTGTGCCTAATCCAGTTCTGGAAGTCAGTGCATTTCTTTATAATCATAAAAAACACAAACACAATATCCACTATGTCTCTGCCATATAGAAATAGATAAAAGCTCACTAACATCAGTTTGACATATGCTGTTGATTAATAATACTTCTCTTTTCAGAAAGCAGGTTTGTGTGTGTGTGCACAGGTGTTCATGCGCAAGTGTGTGCACGTGTTGCTCATGAGCTGGGTGTAGAGATGAGAATGAAAGGATGAAAGGATTGAAGGGTTTCAATACATCGGCTAAGGAGGCGGCACAAAAGATCTACAGACGTGCATCTGCAGAGCACTTGAAAAGTAGATTCAATGTTCATGACTTCCAAAGTGTTTTGTTTGCTTCCCAGTAATATAGTAAATGCCAAATCCATAACAGGAAGCAATGAAAAACATTTTTAATATCAAAAATGAGTTATTTCATATTTCATATATGCACAATAAAACTTCTGTTTTTTCTCTTGAGAGTAAAGGTAATGTAAGAAAGAAACATGGCTTTTGTTTTCTGTAAATCCTGATTTTTGTCTGATGTATGAAGCCATTGATCTTCCATTAGCACTCGAAGACGTCGTCTGCGCTCCCTCATCTTTTCTTGACTTGAAAGAAGTGGAAACTTAACCCTTAATTGCTCCTTTTTTTCAGGAAACAAAATGCTGTACTTATCTGTGATTCAATTAGATAGATTTTGAATCAACAGACTATAATGACTTCAGGGGGACTGGGATCTCTGACGAAACCAGTTCTGTGAGTCACGGTGTGAATTCATCAAGGACAATTAAGAAAGATGTGATAACAAGTACAAGCAGACTTTGAGATAGGCATTAAACAGTCACTGCTTTCTGCTTTAATTCTGCAAAACCTATCAACCTCACACTCTACAAGTGACCCAACCCCCACCTCCTTCAACATCCCCCGCTTTCCAGTTGCAGTGACAGGTGGCTCTTGGGGGTTTGGGTGAACACGACTCAACAGCTGCACAAAGGAGCCCTACTGGGGTCCTTTTGACGGGGTGTCCCCTCTCAAGCGTGCCGATCATCCCCTAGCCCAGCCCCCACCTTGGCAGATGCTCCGATCCACAGGTGGTAGACGGGAAGACACTCTGCAGAAACTTAAAACTGTTATGTAACAAACATCCTTTTTAAGGTTAATGTTTTGAACTGGGTTGACTGACTTTAACAAAAAAAATCTAAATACATGACAGTCGCTCTATCTTGGGTGGGGCAACATGTTTAACACATCAAACATCCATCACCCAAAACAAAAACCAGGCTGACAGGAAAATCCTGTGCTCTCATTACACTGAAATTACATGCATGTGCAACTTAATTACTACAACAAATCATTACCAGAACGCATGGTTGAGTCTCATTCAGAGACAGTAAGCATGGATGGACTTTACTCTTAACTTCCACTTTCAATTTCCAGATCACTTTTGCAGAGGCAGGAAAACTTCTAACAGGGATCCTCATTAAAGTGCCTCCGAAGATTTAAAAGTTATTATTTTTATTGGTTTATGTGGAGGAAAATGAGTACATTGAATAATACAAGTTTAACAATAAGGAGTTTGCACACTGAATATTGCATGACAGTATGACAGTATGCAATATTCAGTGTGTGGATCCTTTTTTATGCAGCTTTTGTGCCCACTTAAAAATGGAATGTGCAGTTGGACAAAAATAAATGTATATTATCTATATGTATGTATGTATGTATGTATGTATGTATCTATCTATCTATCTATCTATCTATCTATCTATCTATCTATCTATCTGTTGATGATTGATATTTAAAAAATACATAGGAATTGTGCAAAATAAATGAAATATTTCAATATTACAGAATACTGAAAGATTACAGCAATCTCAGTTTTTTTTAACATAATAGTTAATAATAGTTTTAAATTTAAAGTACATTCTAATTAGATGTTAAGAAATAATTTAAAAAACTAAGCAATGAGAAAAACTGCAGAAATACAAGAAGCATGCTGGTCAAAGGTTTTATAAGGAAAAGGTTTATATTGAATGTGAACTGTGACCTGCTGGAGTTTCATGGGCGGGCGGAACCAACAAGAAAGGAGGAGGTGGGGGAGTTTTCTTCACATAGATAGATTAGTTATTAACAGTAAACATTGAGGCAACATTGTAATTATTACAAATTATAATATGAATTTTGTTAAAAGTGTGTTTTTATAATGTTACATTTAGTTAGAATTTAAAGAATAAGACTACAGTTGGTGGCATCACCCCCCTGTTGCTGGTGGTACGGTCGGACCGGAGGCCGGCGGGGGGACCTTCACCAGAAGCGGCGCATCAGCTGCGGTTAGTCGCACAAACTTCCTTCAGTCCTCCGCTGTTATTCTCCCCCAAATTCCCTCACACGCCGTTTTTTTTAATTGAACTCCTCCAGGAGCAGCCACCGTCAACAGGCTGGGACCGGCTGGGTTTTTATTTTCCTCTGTCCTCTCTCTGGTCTGTGGAGGTTTTCAGGACACCGGGTGCAGCTGGAGCTCGAGCCGGACCCCCACCCCCCCCACCCCACCTCAGCCCGCCTGAGGAATGAGAGGACGGCCGGAGAGAGGGAGCCCAAAGTCGCATGTTTGAATGAACAAAAGAGGAGGAAGAGAGGGTGTCACCGCCGAAATGGAGGAAAACACCGAGACACCGGGAGCAACATGTAAGTCTGAACCATAGACTGTATAAATCCTGAACCTGTCTTTGGGGAAAAAACTACCTCTGTCACAGTGCAACAGAATGAGTTCATGTCTGTTTGTAGTTGATTGATTGAAGAGAACGAAACTGATCAATCAATCAGTTATCAATAATCTACGAGGAGGTGCAGATAGAGACACAGTTATTATAAACTGTTGTTGTCCACAAGCTTAACAGCCAAACCTCAAATGTGATTTTAATGATTCAACAATTTGCAGGTCTTTTTCATGATGAACAAAACATCATTATCTGCTCATGCCTGCCTCTTAATTCACATAATGTCCCTATGTCTTTTGCACCAAGCTCAGCCAGCAGGGTTATAATAACACAATTTGCACCAGATGAGGTAATCTCACTTCCATCCCATCCCCCTCCGTATGTTCTGCTCAGCTCACTCCTAACATGATGCAGTCACAGGCAGTTTGGCATCCTGTCCCATCTCCGCTTTGCTGCTTCTCCACAAGAGGATGTTTTTCCAATGATAGTGTGCACAGATGCAGTCATGCTCGTTTTCAGCTGGTGCAGAGATGCATCAACAAACTCAGGATAGAGAGTCCACCGGCTCACTGGCTCACTTGCTGCTTTACGTGTGCAATTACAAACTGTGGGATCATGCCATTCAAGGCCGACGTCATGTCTGCTCACTCAGTTATAACAATCGTCTCAGTTTGAGAGCAAATGAAATGTCAGTGTTGGAAACCTGCCAGTGTGAAGTTGCATGACGGCCAGCTTTGGTCTAACGTTTGAGTCTCCATGCCAGAGCATTGTGTATTGACATGTTGCCTGTTTCTGGAAATAGAAAGGGACGGACAATGTGACCTACTCCTTGTGACAACAGAAAACTTCCTTCCTGCTGACAGGGGGGCTTCGTGGAGGGAGGTCAGCTTGTTTTGGCTCTGCGTCAAGCAGGAGGAGAGACGTGCTCCACCCTGGTCGTGGGAATCTTGACCGGTGGACTGGAGTGTCTTTAAATCACCATGCTCTGAATAACATCATGTCTACAGCATATGTAGCCGTAAAGCTGTTAGGGGCTGTCATCGTATGTGCTGTGACTCATGGCTGAAGCTCTGACATCAGGCGTCTTGGTTAATGTGGCTCACAGTATGTCAGCCAGGCCGTTAAGCTTCCCAAGCTTATTGACAATGATCAAAAGTTGTTTTTGAAGCTAATAAGTCATCAGTGGTCACCAGTTTGTCTCTGGGTTGATGTTGCTCTGAGATCATGAGCACAGCTGTGTCTGATAAGGATAAAGTTCTGAATATCACTCAATCTCATAATGTTGCTCTGAGGAAGATTTTACTTTTGTGACACTGTAGTGTTACACTCTTATGAGGGGGAAGGGAGAGTACGTCCATCACAAAAACAGTCTGTGATGTTTTCTTGCCGTATCAGCTCCCAAGAATGTGCTGCCCACGTCCTTGAGCAACAACACCTGGAAGCAGTGGGACAATTGGAAAAGTCTCCTTCTTTTCTTGAAACACAGGCACTACAGAAAGCTTGCTTGATCTGTCCTGTGTAGCCCTTGGACTCGAGCTGTTGAAAGCCTGGCCCAGCATTATGAAAATCTGCTGTCAGGACTTTTGGAGAAGATCTTCTAATCCCTCTTTTCTTCATGCAGGCTTTCCTCTCTCTCTCTCTCTCTCTCTCTCTGCTCTCCTATCTGCCACTCCTTGACAGTCGGCTCTTTTTGGTCGTCCACTTTAATCTCTCTACCTTAGCAGCTAAGCTGTGACCAGCTGAGATGAATAGAAACTTTTCTTTGCCTTTTCAGATTTGCCTTTTATAGCCCATTCACAGGCATTTCAGATGAATGTGACTCCTGTTATCTCTAAAATTCTTGCTGTAGGCACACAATGTATAAGATATGGTGGTGGTGTTTTAAATTGTTAATGAGCCGTTATGCTAAGTTTGTTTTAAGGCAAAAAAACTGCTTCATCACATCGATATTGAGGACAAAGCACCTCAATAGACTGACAGAGAGACAGATCATAGTGTTGTCCTTGTCTGTCGTGTAATATGGGAGAATCCACCAGCTTTGGCAGTCAAGCCCGTACTGGAGTGAACAGGATCAGTCAGCGACACATCTTCAGCCGCAGGAGTTCTTATGTAAGCAGGGGAATACGTGTGGCCGCGTCCCATTTTTGGAGAAATTGCTGCTTTGGTGTCTTTGTAAATTAGCGGTGGGCAGGGTCCCGTGGGCCCTCCTGGATTCACTGCCTCGTAACGGAGCCTGATAACAATGGGAGCCGGCGTTTGTTTTTGCGCAGCATTAACTGTGAGCAATGCAGTGGTGAAGTGTGTGTCCTAATGAGGTGTTGTCATGCAGGAGAGATGTTTGACTCGGACAGGTTAGCCACATGTGAAACCAGTCATCCACAGTATCATCCACATCCTCTGTCATGTAGAATAAATGTAAAGTCATGGTTGAATATTTGTGAATATGAGCAGAGTCATTTACTTCCATGTATTTTTGGTTGCACATGTTGCACCTGTGACTCTATATATACTGTACATATGCACCTTTCTGCATAAATTATGCCACGATCCTCTTGAAATATGTTGTCCTGTGTGCTGGAAATGTGAAGTAATTTCTGCCGTGACATTAAAGATCTAAATATTTTTGCATCAGAGGGAGGAAATAATGGCACAAAAATACATGTATCCCTCTGTTTCTGTTGTATTTAATCTTGTTTATTCCACTGTTGTGCTCACAAAGGGGACCAACCTATGCGTGGGCTCCATCCTGCATAATCCCATTTAATTCAGTGTATGTGGCAGCAATCACAGATTACTTTGTCAATCAAGTGGCTTTTTCCAGGCATGCATTGCTGAAAGGATTAATGTAGCAAACTGAGACTTAATATACTTAACCACACTCTTCACAAGATAGTACATTTCTTTTGGTTTATAGATTAATTGATTATTCCTCTTAAGCTACTTCAGCCTGTGTTGTTGGTCGAGGAGATTGGGGGCTTCCCGGCTCCCACATGTTCAGATATGTTCAAAGCTGACATTCAGCACTTTTTATTCAAGGAACTCAAACTCTGTCCCTGTGAAGTTTGGAGAGAGAAGGGGAAAAGAACAGGAACATCTGAGTCCCAAAGAACCGACTGAAGTGCTGCCAGCACTGTGGCGTTGAGGTCTGCTTTTGAAACTGCAGTGCAGTTTTTAGACAGTGACACATTTTTAGTTGTTGAGGCTCCTCTGTACTCCAGATTTAAAGTGAAAAACTGGCATTCAAGAGCTGAGTTGCAGCCTTAAGCGTGTTCACATCATATTGGTTGGAATCATATTCTTTTTTTTTTAACCCCCCCCTCGCATTTTGAAAAGCTCAGCATGACAGTGATGGGACTGCTGCAATTCAGATACTGTTCACCCAGCGTGGATTTTAACACCTTCAGTTTCAAGCTGGAAGTTGGCACACAAACTGCACAGTCACTGTTTCATTACGAATTCAATGTGTTGGAGCACAGAGCCAAAAAGTCTCTCACTGTCCAAATGCTCAAACTGTGCTCTTAACATTCAACCACGAGAGGGAATTGATTATATATATAGCACCTCTTAATGGATTATTCATATATTTGCAAGCAGTGTATGTTTTTGTCTACGAACAAGAAGCAGGATATGAAGCACTCCTTCGGGCAAAAGTCCCAAAAGAGAGGATACTAAAACTATAAAGTGAAGACAGACAGTGCCAGAAGAAGATGAGATATGTTTATGTGAAAAAGGTGGTAAAAAAAAATGATTGAACTGCCGCCTTCGAATATCAACTCCCCACATAGACGAGGCATCTCGTCAGTGCCCGTCCACTCTATAGCACCCAGATGGTGTAAATCACACCGCCCAGACACTGACCTCTCATGAGGGAACAGAAGTAGATCTCTAACCCGGCGCTCTGGAAAGGCAAATAATGTAGAAAGCCTTCCCATTAACCAGCACTCAGAGTGTGTCAACTGTCAGCCCCTGCAGGAGTCTACCAGGAAATGGCCACTGAAGGCGGTCAATACGTGCACGCAGGCACAGTCCATGTTTGTTTTTGTGAACGTACACACAACTTTATTGAGCCTCTGAAATTATGTGTGTGAGCCTTCCCTTCAGCCTTCCCTTTTTAAATTTATTAGGAAAAACTGTTTACTCTGAAAACATGGATTACGGTGGGATTAGATGGGATTAGAGTTGAACTTCCCTGCCCTTGAATCACCTCTAAACCTAGTGAAACCACCAGGTAGCTTAAATAAGACAAAGAATGTTTGTGTGGTCTTGTCTTGCAAATAACTAGTTCAATTACCATATGGTTTGGCTAATGTCTTTCAAATGCTGATTTAAGACAATTAATGAACACAAGCCCATGTTTTCTATGTCTCGTGCATAATGAATTGTGACGATGACACAAGTAATTTACTCACCCACATCACTTGTGTTATTAGTCACGCTTAAAAAGACTGGAGGCCACAGTTTTGGTAGATTAGCCTTTAAAATGAGCCAAAGATTCTTGTTACTTCACATTTTACCCCAAGATCGTGTCTGGCTTTTGGAGAATGTGTTTGAAGACTGACTTTATGATGTGTAACCTGTCCTCACCTCCTCGGCTCCTTTGGTCTTTTCCTTATAACAAGACCCTTTGATATAGAATACAGTTGATCATTCAGAGAGTTATGACTTGTCAAGGACCACCTGAGATTACTTTGACTTGAAGGACTGAGGCTCAGAATTATTTGGTGATGAGTAGTTTTGTTCAGAAGTGTGTGTTGGAGAAATATACACGCACTGCAGGATGATCTGATGTAAAACAACTCCACAGCCCGGTCAAACTGCATGATTAAAGGAATAGTGTAGAAACTTTAGGTTTTGTACAGATATGAGATATAGGGTGTTAGTGAGCTTTAGGGGTGTTGGTTGGTGACTGTTAAGACCTGTTTCCACTCTTAATGCCAAGCTAAGCTAACAAGCTTCTCATCCAAGTCTCAGCATGCATGTGAATAAGCATATTTCCCAAAATGATGAGCAACTTCTTTAATAATAAAAAATGAGCAACTTGCTTCAAAGAACAGAATAATGAAACCAGAGAGATGGAGCAGAGGTTGTTCATTACTTGCTGTTCATCAATGCACGAAGGCAATTGATTTTTGGATGATCAAATTTAAAAAATGCAATTTAAGGCAATGAGACAAGGGTAGAATCTTGGCCTGTTTAGTCCTCGATTCTGCACAGCTGCAGCAGCTGGGTAATAAGAAAGTGACTGAATGCCAAAGACACATGCCGTTCTCTCACTAACCCCTTCACTTTAAAAACACAAGAAGCCCCTGAAATGTACACATGTGCTATTTGGAAGGCATGTGCTCTCTCTTACCCATCTCTGTTTTTTAGTCTCAACTGTGGCAAGAAGGCCGATGCTGCAGCGTTAACCTAAATTTATTATCAGTCAGCTGTGCTGCTCTCTCTCTCTGGGACGCTGGAGGAAGGACAAGGGGAGGGAAGTCTTCATTTGGGCTGCGTCGCTTGTTCCTTCCACCTCCGCCGAGGCTGAAAATATCCCAGACGGGCTGCTCTGTACTCTCTGGTCATCTGAAAGTTCCAGTCACCAGACCTGTTTGCTAATATTAGACCGGCCTGTCTTCAGCTAAAGGCCATGCTCCTCATACTGGAACCACATCTTGTTATCCTCACACATTCCTTGGCAGGTGTACCATATGTCATTAGCAGCCATTGTTTGAACCATTTCCACCAATATTTCACTGCTTGTGCTGTTTTCAAGGAAGTATTGCAGTTTCATGTTTTTGTTGATGGGTTTGAACCTCGATATAGAGGGAGTGGGAGTGAAGATTTGGCCATATCATAGTCACCTGTGACGATGAAATCCCATGATTGGACCCTGTTGCCAGGACTTTTTGTGCTTTTGTGTGGGGACACAAAAATCCAGTTAATGATAACTGTTGGCTGTAATTGTATGTTCAACAGGCACAAGATTACTGCCCAGGTCTGAGTTTAGCTTTAGGTAATGTTTACTAAAATAACCATATTGGAGAAAAAAAAATGACAAACAACAGCTTTGTGAGCTGCCTCAGACGAGGACACACACACACACACACACACACACACACACACACACACACACACACACACACACACACACACACACACACACACACACACACAGTCACAGCTCCCTCAAAATGTCAACAGTGCAAATGTCACTAGTACATTGTTACCTGTATCTACAAATTGATCCCAGTGAAGCTTGAAGATCAGAGATGGATTCATTATTCACAATATTTTCCAACGTAATATTCTGTAGTTCTGTACAAAAAGGGAAATAAGACTACTTAGGTATTAGAGGGAACTACAGATACCTGAGCGATGCCGGTCATACAAAGCTTACCTGGCTAACAACTGGCCATTCAAGCTCATTGTACTTATTTCTAACTTAATATGAACTTTTCAGTGCAAGTTTCTTGATAATCATAGCTGTATTCCTTTATACTGAACGAAGCAGCTAGAAATTAGGAGCAGTATTAAATCTTGAACATGTTCCTCTTGAATGCTCTGTGAAGCACTGTTAGTCTGGTCAATAGGATTTTAGCATATTTTGTTTGCAAAAGCTCAAACTATTCCAAGGCTAGCACAATTGGGTTAAATCTTGTTCTGACTAAAAATGGTCCTCGAGTGTGACAGGGGACCAGAAAACAACATCATTGAGACCAGTGAGAATTAGCTGTCACTTTCCAGCCCCCCCAACATGGACATGGAGTGGATTGCCAGGAGCGACTGGCTGCCATGCCGATATACTGCTTCCAGTTATGAATGGCGGCCCAGAAATCCCTCCTCATCCTCTGATGTCATTGAGAAAGGCTGAAGTTTGCCGGTTGTTGACACTCTTCCCCCCACCGCCGGTCAGACTGTTTAGGTTACTTATCCGTTTATGTTGGAGCATGTTGGGGGCAGCAGCAGATGCAGGGTCCCCAGGGGGCTGCTGCTCGTTCAGATAAGCGGTGCCTTTCATCAGCGTGGTGGCTTTGGCGCATACGCCGGCGCAGGAGAGAGCAGCAGCAGCTAAATACCAGGCATTGTCCTCAGCCTGGAACAGGTGATGGGAGGAAAGCTGTTGCAGTCACTGACGGAGACATTAGTATTCACCGACTGACTGACATGAGCGAATGCTGTCTTGTCCTCAACCTTCTTGATTGGTATGCAGAAGCACTATGTCTTTATTAGGCAGACATCAGCTGTGGCCTGATGAGTGGGTTCATCAGTCTGCATCACATATAGTTGACCTGCTTTTTTTGTGTGTGTCTGTCTCAAACTGATGAGCAATGAGTTGAATAATCGATTGTCGTTCGAAAGAAAATTAGCAGAAAAAATTTCAATTCCAGCCTCTTAGATCTGGTCATTTGCAGCTTTTATTTCACTCTGGCATTTTATACACTAAACAATAATTGATTAATCAAATAAGTAAATTGGCAGATGGATTTGTTGCAGGTCTAACTCAGTCCTTGTATTCATTGCCACATTTGACAATGAACGATTAAACATTTATGTTGTTCATCAGGCAAAAATAACCCAAATGGTTTTGCTCCAGCCTCTCATTTCCTCCTTTTGTCTTTTGTCATATTTATTTCTGTCATATTTAATTATTAATTGAATAACTTTGGGGTTTGAACTGTTGATCAGCCAAACAAGAAATCTCACCTTTTGATGGGCTTTTTTTTTGTCAGTTTCTACGTTACAAGATTAATTTCAAACATAATTAATAGTATAACCAATAATTAAAGTTATTAATTGCAGCCATAGTTAAAAGTAAGCAAGTAATCCTGGTGGTGTTCAAGTGCAGTTTGTCCAAAGAATTTAATGACGTTCATCTGAGCTCCCATTTCAAATTGTAGTCCTCAGCTGTAATGAAAACTTTGGCCTCCAAACACACACGCAGGGCCTGGTTTGGCACGGAGTCAGTGCTTGTTGTTTACACTGCGCTTCCTGTGTGTCTGGGCCCCATTGCCCTCTTACATCACCCTATTCGGTGCAGGAGGGACACAACAGGGTGAAGGGGCGACGGGTTAGGGGGGTAAGCGATGAGGTAGTTCATTAGTCCCCTCGCCCATCCCAAATGAGATGCAGAGCCATTCTCTGTGTGCTTCCCCGAGTTCCTCTTTTCTTTTTCTTTGGGTTGCCGCCCTTTTCCCTTTCCAGTCTTTTGATTTCACACCGTGGGTCTCCACACTGTTTCCTCATCCCTTGTTTGCCTCATTTCCATTTTTCAAGAGGATGTGCTGCATTCTCACCTTGTTTACCAAGTATTTTCTCTAAGATTTTGCAACTAATCCGTATGGTTGTATTGTAAACCTTCAGTTATTTATGTTGGTGGTCTCACAGTGCAGGAATTCTCCTTATCTGTTTGGCAGACAACGGAGGAGACTTTGCTTAAGAGTGAAGCTCTTTGCTTCATAAATATTCCATATCTTGCCCTATATTTTTACTCTGCACATTATCTTGGCAGGACGTGTTAGTGCTCTGGATGTTGCGTTGAATATGAGCAGCAGTTTCAAGTTGTATTAATTATGACAGGTCACTATCATGTAAGCAAGATAATTATTAAGCTTCCCATCTTTGTGTTTCTTTCACCAGGAATGTTGTTTTTGTACCAGGCAGTTTCACAGCACTGATACTGATCGTCGCAGCTCTTCTCCACCGAAAGTCTCCCTCCCTAAGCTGATAATGAGCAAACACTGTCATAAGAATGTGCCGTCATAGTTTGCTGATTCTGTCATGCAGTGAGTCATGTGTTTTGCTGCGCCGTGGAGGACACCAGATTCACGGGTCCCCTGTGAGATTGAACAAGTAGAAAAATAGCATTCGAACATACTGTCTGAACCCTGTGCTTCATATCGCCTGCCAGGTCCTAAAGCCTGTGTGGCTGTGTGGAGATACAAGAGCATTCAAGGTTGCAAGGACCTCTCCTCTCTTATGTGCTTTTTAATTATTGCATTCTTATTGCTTTGACATAAATATTCACAATGTGATGTTATTAGAATAATCAAACTGGAAGGGCTCTTGTGCCCTGTGGTGTTGGAGGTGACTAAGTCTATTTAAGTGGCACTGGGGCAGCACTTCATGAAGAAACAGGCTTTGCAGTGTGGGTATTCATATGTTTAACCTGCTCTAACAAAATAATATGCTGTGAAATTGGATTTCTGCTAAATCGCATTTTGTGTGGCAGTATTACTAGTTGTCCCAGTTTTAACTTGGCTCTTTACTCCCAATGTCATCAGCCAAACTGTAAAGTGCTGAATTCCTATGCGATTGCACTTTGGCAGTGAAAGTACAATGAGCTTTGCAGAGCCTGTGCTACATTTTTCCGAACCAGCCATTGAAGTTGCACATATATTTTATCCAACCTATCGCGCCTCTAACAGGGAAATGACACTGAGTCTGTGCTAATTACCTGCTGATTCCCAACCTGCCATTCTGCTCCCACACTGTGCTCGTGCATGCATGCATACACCCACTTCTGCAGGGGTTCCTTTTTTTCTGCTGACTTCTACAGAAATCTTATTCCATTGTAACACTTTTGCATTTAAATAGTTTCAACTGAGTGCCTCAGGCTTTGTTTGACACCTGCAGCTAGAGAGGCCCCATGGGGAGACATGATGGGGCCAACTGAGCTGTGGTGGAAGGTGACATGGTGATGTTCAGCCAATGATCACTCACGGCATGCTTCACATTTCTGAACCTCCTCTGACCCAGTTTGTATGGTCCCATAGCTGCTGAAGGTCAAACAAAGCAACCACGCAATGACGTCACTGCTTTTAGATTTATTCATTTACTACCATCAGATTTGAGAGGGGTTATACTTATATTTCAAATAGTATGCTAATTATAGTGGCACTAATACTTAAGAAGTGTTCTCTGAGAGGCTTTTCCATGAAGCACCTAAAAACCTTGTTTCGATTCGCAAGTATTATTATTAAGGCTGTGGTTTTATTTGAGTTGACGGCTGCATTTCACTGGCATCATAAGCAAACAACCTAACAGCTATCATCAGATAATCATTATTATTTTATATTATGTATTGAAATATAAATAATATATATATTATTATTGCGTAATGTTATAATTCAATTGTTGATCCCTGCTCAACTACAAACAAATATGAGGAGCACAAACATAATGCATAAATCTTGTGGGTGAATGAAACATGTTGCACCCCATTGCTTATAGTAAGAAGCTTTTCAGGACCTCTAATAAAAGCACCACCAAAGCCTTCAACAGAGAGGTTATCGAGTTTGTGAAATGCTGACCAAATGTTTGTCCTGTGTATTTTTCTCCCTTGCCATCCAATAACAGGCTCCATCAAAGTGTTTTTCCGTGTTCAGGCTTGATGGAGACTCGAGCATCTCAGAGGAAGCTGGTCTGCATTGATTTATGAATATGAATAATGTACATGATGCCACATGAGGGTGGTCTAATGGCCTTTGGCTGGACTCATCCCAGGGGTGCCGTGCCTCTGGAATGTAAATATTGTAAGCAGGCGGTTATTCAGATTATACTAGTGCTCCAATAATAGACCCCCCTCTGTTGTTTGGATTGTATAAATATACTAATAGAATTAGGCGGATATTCATGTTTCTGCAACAATTACACATACACCACATGAGAACGCTCTTGTTACATCAGAAGTGGATAATTTGATTAGCTCAGTTTAAGTCGTTTTGCTAATCTGTGACCACATCACATCCAGAACACAGCGTTCATGGATTGCTGAACACATTTTGTCATTGCATTCAGTACATCTGGACAAATATTACTTCAGCATTTCTCCCCAAAGCCCTGCATGAGTATGTCCCAATCCTGTTTGCTGTAAGAGGTCATTGTGTGAACAGTTTTCCAAAAGCACTGTGTCAGCCCAGGACAGGCACAAGTCCGTGAATCAGTCATTAAACTTTAGCAGCCTTCATTCATTTACATTCTAATGTTCCTCAGCAAAATGCATCATGCTTCTCTGAGGCCTGACAAAATGTGTTGAATGCAGTTTTAACTTCTTATTAAATAGTTGATTGATTGATTATTTGACCCTTGGAAAATTAAGCACCCTCTTATTTGACAATCACTTAACATTTAAGTCATTTATCGAGCAAAAACACCAAACATCCACAGGCTCCAGCATCTAAAAGGTGATGACTTGCTGCTTTTGTCAGTTTTATATTCTCGTAAATTAAATTTATTCAAGTGTTGGACTGTTGGATAAAAAGCAATTTGAAGAAATCACCTGGGACTCTGGAAACTTGTAATGAGCATTTTACACTTTTTTTTAACAGTTTATAAACTAAACAATTGGTGACAATGAAAATAGTTGTTACATGCAGCCATAGTTCAAACTTTTTTTGTACCATTTTCCATTAACTTTGTGTCATCTATCGTACACTCTGTTCTCCCAGTTGTCTCGTAGCCCACACAGTCAGAGTGCTGCATCAATCAGCCCTTGTTCCAGTCCCTTGCTACACAGCAGCAATCCTCTCCCTCAGCTCCCATCCTATTTCCCTCCAGAGAGCTTCAGGTTTCATTGGTATTCATTGTCAGTGCCGCCAACATACCAGAGTGTGTTACATTCTCATTCTCTTCATCATCGAGGGTATAGATCCCAGTGATTGTCTGACCAGTCGCCCACAGTCCTGTCAGGCAGCCAGTTCTTTGTGGCTCCAGTTCTCAGGTGTATGGGGAACTTTCACTGTGTATGAGGCAATACAATACCCATCTGTCAGAGCTGCACTTGCTCCTATCACCTGTGGTAGCCTTGCTGTCATATTTGCCTTTAGGGATTTGTCAAAAAAATGGTGTAAGATGATAAATTCGGAGTTGAGCATCATGGATTGCAAAGATGTTTTACGGATTTGGTTGATAATTGCAGATCACATAATGCACATTTCCCCCCAATACACTTGCAAAGATGCATGGAGGAGGAAAAACCAGGAGCAGGTAGTTTTACTAGATTCCCGCTGTTTGCAAGCACCGGTTGTTATATGCATATATCCCTGAACACATCACCGGCTCCCACTCTCTGCATTTTATCTCCCACAACTTTGCATCTTGTTACAAAATCGCACTGAACCGATTCCAGTGTTCATCTCCTCCTTTCAGTTTATCTCACTACCACTCCCTCCTCCTTCCTCCTGCCTTTCTCCCCTCACTGTCATTGCAGTGTTTTGGCCGCTGTCCCGTTGCCATGAAGAGACCACAACAATGGCCCCTCTCTGTCAGAGCACATCGCCGCCCGAGGAATGCTTATTTAATAGTGGCATGCTTCGACAGGGGAAGCACAATGTCTCGTCTCCCAGCTGAACTCTTTCATAGACTCTTGCTGCTGTTCTCTCAGGCTACCAGGCTTCGTCCAACTCAGGGCCATCAGTAAATGCCTCCATTTCCCAGACTGATGACATAGCCTTTCCATGTGCCGAGCTGAGCTCAGACAGTCTTTGCCACCAGGCCTGATGTCTCACTGAACGTTACTAAGCATCTGATTTGCACTTGTGAGAAGTTGTTTATTTGGCTGGCAGCTGTTCGTGCAGACCTTCGTCCAGCTTTGTGTCTCTTAGGTTTAATAACATTCAGATTTTTACTCACAAGGGAGCATATGTATTTGGAAAGAGATATACAGCTTGTTTTCAAGCAGTGTATGGCTGAAGCAGCACAATGTACAGTTGCAAACTCTATAGAAAGCTATAAATGGTTCTTTTTGAAGTTGCACAGCATTGGTCTCGCTGCTCATCAGTGCCCTTCTCTGCAAACTGTTGAATAGCACAGCATTTACAGAGTAAATCTTCAGTGCATTCACTGTCCCAATGTGACAGCCCCCTGCTGTCTGTGTTGTTTTTAGCCAAAGTCTGAATAATTTACAGCATGTTGCCCCAGTGTTTACCTTCAGAGACTATGCAGAAGAAACTGCGCTCGGACACGATTCCGCAGGGAGCGCAGGGGTACAGTGCTGAGTGGACAAAGCCAAGTGTCCCTCCCATGAGGGTCTTTGTTTGGCCATCAAAGCCTGGGCAAACTAATGTTTGAGTAGGAGATTCAAGCAGCAGCCTGCCAAATGTGAGCCATGGTGCTGTGAGTGAAGCTGCCATCCCAAACAAACCAGCACGGCTATTCTTTTATCAAAAAACTTGAGTAGAGTAGAGTAGAGATGAATCATGAGCCTCAACTGGCTCCTCTCAAGTAGTTTTCATCAAAAAGAAGAAGAAGAAGTTTGAGTACTTCTGGGAAAATGATCGCTCTGATTCTGATTTCCTAAGCAGTTCATTTCACCTCAATAGAATCATCAGGATGCCAAAAAGCAATTACTGTGTTTTTTTTTTCTTTGCCAGGGAGTCAGAGCATTTGCTCGGGCCAGTCTGTCGATAAATCAGTCACGCAGAGCAGAAATGGTATTAGGCGTAGAGCTAGAAGGGGCAAGCTTAAGACTTTTATCTTGTGCTTCTGAGCAAATGGTGTAATCTCTGCAGCAGATAATGTTGCTCAACAATTGAAAGAAACACTGTATGGAAACAGAGGAGCTTAGATTGTTTCTTTGGCTGTCTTCTGTTTCATTATGTTGTTACAGTGCTGATATATGAGTTATCAGATAAAACAGCCTTCTTCTTATAGCCATGGGCTCCACCCCTCACACCTGATTCACACAGCTCTTGTGGAAGGTTACGTCATCCACAATAACCTATTTCATAGGCCCAGCAGTGGAGGAATGAAGACCAACTGGTTGAGTTTCATCTCTGTTCCTGTCTCACCGTCTGCCTCGTCGTTTACTTGTTTTTGATTCTGTGTCTTTCTCTCCGACCAGCTCCCCACTCGGATCTGAAGACAAACCCTACGAGGCCTGACCCGGAGGGGGAGAGCAGCCCCCCGAAGACGGACAACACCCAGAGAATGGAGTCTCCAGCTAAGAAAGACACAGACCGGAGATTGGCTACTCCCACAAAATCTGACGCCATCTCTCGATCGCCTGGGTCATCACCTGTCCCAAGGTCGAAAAGGAAGGAAGGTAATGTGAAACAGAAAATGTCACCTGTAAAGTATTTATGTTGCACAGACAGACACAGTTCAGTTGCTTAAAGGTATAACTTGTAATGGAACTCGAATTTGGCCTGACATGAAGCAGCTCTTATAATGTTGCAATTACATCCCAGTCTGCTGGAGTTGGCTCAGCTCTCTTGAGGCAAGGTAATGCTTCAGTGTCTAAGTAATAGTGACCACATGCTTTCAGATGTGATGCTAAATCCAATAGAGCTGTTTCAGTTTATCTGTAAGTGTCGGAACGAGTAGGGAAGAGACGCTGCTATGTGAGAACGTCTTAGCTTTGGGCTCATGGATTCTAAGCAGAATTGAATTAGTAAAGAAAATATCCTAAATTTGGACAAATGAGCTTTCTGGGTAAGTGGATCGCTAATGCCGATCACTGCCATGCACTCGTCCCTAATGAAAGGTGGGTAAAAGGACCGTGAATAAGAATCCCATTTCAGTAAGCAATGCCAAGAAGGCATTTAGCTTGACCTCCTGGCATCATCACTATTTCTATAATGCCACCACTTGAACGCCTTGCAGCCACTGGCTAACAGCACATGCAGACTCCAAGGAACATGTTTGAGGGTTTTGGGCGTCTAAGCCTCTTTTCTCTCTCCCCTTTATTCTTTCTCCATTAATCCCTTCACTGTGGTCATGGTCTTTATTCCCTTAGCGTGAGGTGACAGGGATAAACCTCACAAAGCCCCAAACTGCTCCCAAAACTGTAACAATACTTCCAGTTTCGAAACCTTGTTATGACCTTAGCGACAACAGTTATATCCATATTTTTTATGGTGTTTATTTGCCAAAGTCTGGTTCATTTTAGAGAAATATGTAGCTGAGTCCTTAGTCTCCTGATTCCAAAAATAAGCCACACTTCCCGTTTGTCCTTCATGTTCCTTTTCCGCCCATTTTGTAAAGCTCATTACTTGTGAGGGTTTGAACCACCCAGAGGGGTCCAGTGTAATGAAGATGAAAAGCACTCCGTAGCTCCTTAATTAGTAAAATGAAATGGCGAGGCTTGGAGTTCAGCTGGGAGCCGTCGCTGCCAGTAATGGTCTGCCCAGCTGTGTTTTGTCACATCTCAAACATTTTCCTGTGACAGCGGTGATTTGCTTCTGTCAAACCTCCTCGTGTAGGTGGTGTTAAGGGTTGTTATGATTGAGTGTGTTGAGTCAGAAGAGAAGAGTAAAAGAGACTATTTGTTCAACAATTTTGCGCAATGAGGGCTGCACCTTATACTATACAGTACATCCGGCTTTGTGCCTGTGGTACTCCGATTTAGAGGCAAGCAAAATAACACAGAGCTGTGTTCTGAGAAGCTGCCAGTGTGTGTGTGTATGTGAGAACAGCGTGGAGCCCAAACACTGCACCTAGCAGCATTTTCTAGGCCAGTCTGTTTTTGTCTCGGAAGCTTTTGTGCATGTGACGTTATGATTAACATGGTGGTGAGTTGCAAACAGCAGCACACCGCACTGACCGAGGCCGTGCACATGAGCTTTCCATGGTCCTATAAATATCAAAGTGGGTCAGGGGTTGTTCTCAGGAGAGGCTGTGTGGCAGATTGTTGTCGTGTTTATGATTCACGTCTCCCCCTATTAGAGGATGAGTTCCATTGTGTTTGATGTTGGACATCTGGTGAAGGTAGAAGAGGGAAGATGTAGTGTGAAGACTTGAGAGGGATCAAGACTACAGCCCATGTCAGTCTTTAGTGGTGGACGTTTACGCCACAAAGTAGAGCTCGGAAGATTATTTGACTAATCAATTCGTTGTTTGAAAGAGAATTCACCATCACCTATTTTGATCAGAAAATATTTTCAATTTTCAAGCAAAAATCTCCTTTTCCTTCCTCAATTAATTGACTCACTGTTTTCTTGATTAATCACTTAATGTTGTCTATAGAATCACAGTGAGGCCAGACATATTCAGTTTTTACAGCAAATATTAATTTTTAAAAGCTGTAACCAGGGATTGTCCCCCCCATTTTACATAAAGAATCACTTTAACAATTAATCAATTATGGAAGTAGTTGCAGATAAATTTTCCACTAGTTGACTTATTGATGAATTGCATATTTTTTTCTGCTCTATTAGTAGAATATATTTATTGAAATATTCTTTGAAGTGCATAGAAAGATAAAGGATGTCTTTGGCATGTCTCAATCACAATGCTTTATTTAGAACCAGCTTTCATGAAAGGATGATGTTTGAATTCTTGAAATGGCTCAGTTCAGTGTTTGCCTGCATCGCTGTTCCGCTTCCGCCGAGTGTTTCCTCTGAGGTATTGGAAAGGAATGTTATGTGTGAGAGAGACATCAGAGGTGTCACAGAGAGAGAGGCAGTGCTCCCCCGTAGCCATAACATATCACAGTCAAACATACTGTACACCCACATGCAGATGCTATAGGAGATTTAGTGGCACAAACCACATGCTGCCGCTTTCATGTGGAGAAAATTGGCTTCCATGAAGATTCTTCTCCAAACGTTTGTTCTTTGTGGTTTTTCTTAATCCAGAAAACATGGCATCAGTGCTGAAAGGCTGGCGTTCCTGTCATTTTCTTGTGGCATGCATTCCCTTCTGGTGCCATATTAAAGTTAAAGGCGTCTGATGAGCTGGCTTTGCAGCAGTGAAGAAAACATTGACTCATATAAATCTTTTGTCAGAGGGCAACAGAGGACAGGTGGACTGTTGCCTCAGGTCAGTTTTGGGTTGAGGGAGGTTGGAAAGGTAACTGTTGTAATCAATGGCACAAAGCATATTATTTTACCAATATTGGTACATTTACAGGATTTTGAACTTTAGTGCATTCTTAACACAATACCACTTTAGATATATGAATATATTGAATATAACTTAAGACTAACTTAAGATCTTTTCAACCCATAGTGTTGAGTTGTTGAATTGACTTGATAAAATTGTCTGCATAACACAAGCCATCCTCAAGGAATGATTCCAATGAAGGTGAGCTTGAGTAACCAGGTTTAATAAAGTTCTTAGTAAGAGCTTTTGTGTGTGTCGTGAATCTCACTGTGTTAAAGGATGAGGTCTCCAAAAAATTATCTCAGGCTGTGTTGGTGTTTCGGATCAGGTGATATTGTGTTTGTTTTGATCTGCAAAGACACAAGAAGAAATGTCAAGTTTCATAAATTTTTTTAAATAAATGCTGAAATAAATGAGGTCAGATGGGAATAAATGTACTGAACTTGATATAAGCACACAATATGACACCTCTCCCTAACACATCCTCCTTTTGTTTTCCTCTATTCTCATCCCAGACATCATGAAGTCAGAGGAGAGGCAGAAGCTCGCCAGGGAACGGAGAGAGGAAAAGGCCAAATATCTTGGTAAGTTGAGGGGATTCAAGGGGTGGTAGGACAAGCCTTTTACAAAGGAGGAGAGCTCCCCCTAGTGTTGGGGTGAAAAAGGTTGCTGTTTTAAATCGTATTAGTTGTGTCAAATCTGGGTTGGGTCTAGACTGCAGATGGCATACACATGTAGCACACGGAGGCTAAAAGAGTTGGAGATGAGCAAGCTTTCATTTTCTACATGCATGCTGAAATGTCATAACATTCGCTTATTGTATGTTTTTTTTTCTTTACTTATTAGTGCTTTAGCTCACCTCTGCACTAAAATGTATGTTAATGCATTTTGAATTGGAGATGTTTCTGACACTGACAAAAGCTCTTTATGTGTATGCATTAGTAAAGTAACTCTTTTGCAGTGTGATGAATATCTCTTATGGCTTTATTTGAAATTTGTTCCATGCAGTCTTCAAAGTACATAAACTCTCTACTACATTTAACCCAACTTGAATTTATCTAGTTTGATCAATTGACGCAATTTTTCCTCAGTGCCTTTCACTTGCGTGTCACAACAACTGACACAGCTGTACTTTCTGTTTCTGCTGATATTGCATCTCTTTGCACCAGTCCTTGTTTTTGTCGTCTAACGCACGGCTGTCACGTTGTCACTCGGCTACACGCTGGTCGTACACTGCTTTGCATGATTGACAGTTGCCTCTGTCTTTTCTCTCACCCCTTCCCCCTGCAGAAGAACTCAGCATGTTACAAGGTAAGCCACTCACCTATGTGTATGTGGTGGTGGTGGTGGTGGTGATGTCCCTTTTCGATTATTCTGTTACATTTGGATGTTTCAAGTTAATGAAGTTAGGTAGTTTTAACTAGAGTTGGGCAATGAACTGAAAACATGCCAATATACAGACATTAGCTTCTCATGTTGGGACCATATGGCTTCGAAAACCATCCCCTAAAAAACATTGAGTCACATGCTTTGGCTCCATCTCTGCTTAATTCCATCTCTTTATAACAAAGCAGCATTTGCCAATTTCCCAGAGGGAACCTCCCAAAGGGATTAATAAAGATACTCTGTCTGTCTGTCTGTCTGCATGTTTAAAAATAAGAACCGATCCTATTGCTTCAGTAGATGCAGGTGAGGTCACATTTAGAAGATATATTGCACACAGTCATTATCATGGAACTCTGAAACTTTATTGTCATTATCAGTGTAAAGACTGTACATAAAAGGTGAGTTTTGGTCATATTGCCCAGCGCTAGAGCCTTTTCATTCATTTAATCCCCATGATGTTCCTTATTTTCAAATCATGGTTATTTTATTTTTTTCCTTATCATGAATATTTCAACTAATTGTATCATTTTCTCTCTGAACGTCATCAGTATGTTTTTGCAAGAATCACGTAGGAATAGACTGATCACTTAACCAGTTACTTATCCGTTATGTTTCTCAGTTCACATATGAGATGAATCGTGTCCTGACTCTGAACTTTGTTTGTCCATATGTTCCAACTGCAGACACCACAGAGCTCTGTGGATTCTGTATTTAAAGATAACACGTTTGAACCACACGCCGCAAAACTACTATGATTACTATCTGACTGGGGAAATTGGAGGTTTTAGAAATGCTTGCAGCCAGATTTATCTTGGCTGCGAATTCACATCTAAACAACTTGATATTGCCAAACAGAAAATCACACGGTTCAAAAATGTTCTGAAAAGGAAAAATCTGTAAATCAGTGTCGACTTGTTTCGATACAGAGCTGAATGGTCTCGCAGGGTATCGTGGTACTTGGTGCTGGACAGAAATTCTCCTTCAAAACATAGAGTAGAGTTGCCCCTTTCATACCGAATCATGATCCTATCACCTGTTACCAATGAACCTGTTTACCTGTGGAATGATCCAAACAGGTATTTTTGGATCCAGACTTTCCCAGTCTTTTGTTGCTCCTGTCCCAACATGTTTGAAACGTCTTACCAGAATCAGAATACAAAAATCAATGGTGTTGATGAGGTACAGAACTAAATATATTGTCGTAGTACTGTTTTCATATGTCAATAAGGATTAGTAAATGATCACATCCTGTTTTATTTCAGTGTCCCATTTTTTTGGAATCAGCATTGTTGTCTGGTTCATAACCACTACTTATATCCTCACATGACACTGTTTTTTTTTCTCTACATACTCGTACTCTCAGTAATGCCATGTTGTCTAATCCTGCTGTGTGTTCGACAGCAGTAAGATGACTTAGACACACTTCATCACGTGGATCAGTCTAATTGGGCGATTGCTTGGACACGCCAGATGGGTCGGCTCTGAACTAATACTCTGTCAGACCTGGATAACAGATGAGATCCTGCCCAAGCTTGTGTTTACAATACCAGCTTAAAAGAGATCTTATCAACCATCACCAGTAGTCTTACTAGTTCAGTGGCACAAGGTCCACAATTAGAAAATCCCCGAGCTTGTATCTTATTGGATCCTTTTGGGGCAAAAGACTTGTATCTGCACAGAAGCTACTCTCCTGCCTTGTATGTCTTTGGTTGGATGGTATAAATACTTCATGTACCAGGATTAGAGCAGCACTCTCTTCATGATTGTTTAATGATCTTACTATACTAGGTCCTGAAGCTACTTGTCAGGGCTGATCACGGTCAGCAGAGACTCGAGGAATGCATTTTAAAACAATGTCAGTTTAAGGACATCTGTTTATCACTTACAGCCCTGATATGAATGTATAACTGATGATGGATGGCACTATGAGGATATTATGTAAATCAAGTGCTGAAATCATTCAGACTAACTCTCTTCTTAGTTTCACCAAGCTGCCAGCCAGTTTCCAGCTCATTTACCTTCCTGCATCCAGCACCTGTCGTCTGGAAAACCACCAAGATGCCACTGCTCAAATTTTCAATCAGAGAGTGTCACGCACTTGATTTGCTTGGAAAGAGTGGGTGCAGTCTTTTTGCATTAAGTATGTTACCTCAAGGTTTCCCTTGTGAGGAGGGAGGAAATGTTATGGATGTGGAAAACCGTCATCTATGTCAGCAAGCCATAAACGTCGCATTTGTGAGTGGTTGAAGGAGTTTCCTCCTCCCTCTGTTCCCATCACAGCACAGCGACTGAATTATGAAGCCGTTTCCACTGTACTAGAGATCTGCATCACTGGAAGGTAAAGATGTGGCTTCTCTCAAATCGAGGCCATCAAGCCTCGATGAGCTGAGATACACACTGCAGCAGCTATTTTCCTTGCTGCAAGGTGCTGGCAAGCAGCGCCCGGATATAACTCAGCTTTTTGTTCCCGTCTCAGATAGAAGCCGAACCGTGTGCCTCCCAATAAATTTTAACCCCTGTAGCCTCCGGCATCTCCAAAATGATCCGTCACCGTAATCTGAAATCCACAACCAGTTGCTTTTGTTGCTTTAGAGAACCAAGCCTCGCCTACTTATAGAGGCTGATTCTTCATGGAGGTTTTACTTTGCAGTTAAAAGAAATATGGTGAGTTGTGTACACAGAGACGCAGCTGCAAAAGGCTTCTTTACGCCCTCTTTGAATGGCTCGGCGACAAGGAGCCGATTTCCATATCAAAGTGTGTGGTTTATTGAAGCTGACGTGGAGGCTTGATGCGATTAATATGGTGTAAGAGTGTCACTTCACAAGTACTGTAGCTGTCTAACGTGGCATTATGCAGCATTCTGTGGAAAAGTCAAGTAATTGAATTTATTTTTTTCAAACACAAAGCACGATTGAGGCGAAGGGCAACTTCTTTTTTTTTTTTCCACAGCTTTATATGTGAAGTAAACATCAGAGAGGCTTGACTCTTTCACTATTTTCTTCAAGCGTGAAACTGGATTTTTATCAAAAGATTTGTCAAAGAGTGGCTCTCAACAGATATCAGATCACTCTTTTAAGTCAAAACTCACACAGACCTTTCAACGAGAATGTGTACAGTATTCTGAAAGGACAGGGAGGAGAGAGGGGTCTCCTTTGTGCACTTCTCTTCTGGTACCATCTTACTCTCTTCAACCTGTGTTCTGTCCCATCTCAGCTGCTAAAAAGACCCAGTGGCTGGAGAAGGAGGAGAAGGCACGGCAGCTGAGGGAGCAGCAGCTGGAGGAGCGCCGCAGGAAGCTGGAGGAACAGCGGATCAAGGCGGAAAAGCGGCGAGCTGCCCTGGAGGAGAGACAGAAACAGAAGCTGGAGAAGAATAAAGTACGTTTGGACGAGAACACTGGCTATTTTAAAATAATCTATCAATATGTGATGGTGTTGTACTTTTGCATTGATAGCCAGCGGTGAAATGTTGAGCTTAACAGTTGTAGAGGAGTGGATATAGGATTTTGCTCAAGGACACCTAACCAGGTTGGGTGCTTGAATCCAGGATTTTCAGCTGAGATACGCACTATGTCACCCAGTTCTAAATATTGTTTTTGATGCATTAGATATTTAAATAACTGATATCTGTTCCTGTGTGCTTTCCAGGAGCGCTATGAGGCTGCCATCCACAGGTCAACCAAGAAGACGTGGGCAGAAATCCGCCAGCAAAGATGGTCCTGGGCTGGAGCCCTAAGCCAGAACTCCAGCCAGAAAGAAAGTGAGTACACTGATCCAATCGGGATACACATCCTTCCAAAACAATACCTGAAGGAATCACTAGTAATCATTGAAGTGGTAGAAAAAAAAAAAAAAAAGTATGGCCACATTGGGTATGTGTTTTTATTCGTTGCTCTTGAGTCTCATTGCCATTAAACTTTGTTTTGAAAACACTGTTTTCACTGAAGATAATTATTTTTGATGTGTATACATATATATTTTTTAATAGCGACACAGATGTAATCACAGACAATCACTAATTTTTCTCTCAAATTTTCTACCTGCACCATCTGTCTAATGCCTCATGCAGGTGTCTTTTTTTCTTTTTTCAGCTGTGCTATTGAATGAATTTCTAATTATTTCCATTTTTAATTTGATCTCTTATTTGTTCAATTTTCAAAAAGCCAAATGGATGTTTTTGATTTTCTTGTTTTGTCCTGAGACTTGAGAAGCTGACACCAGCAAATGTTTGGCCCTTTGGTTTGATAAATGTCTTTAAACTTCAATCAACCAGTTATCAAAATGATTGATTTTCTGGTCTTTTTTTAACAACTGAACTATTTAGGATCTGAAGCATTGCAGCCTGAAGTTAGTGCATTATCACATCGTGTAGGTGATTTACACCAAAATGAATTTCATTGTCTGCTTGGGGTGTATGCTGTTTAATGCTGCAGTTGGCTTCAGATGTTGGCAGGTGCACAGTCAGGAACGCTGCCCAGACACATTTGAACAGCTCCACAGGTTTTGCCTCATTTTAATCTGATGTGCCTCTGCTGCCTTAGTCACACGCCTCCATGTTAACACACTATTTCCTGATGTGTTAGCCATTAGTGCTCCATCCTAGCAGGCTGCTTGCCTTTTAAACATTACTTCACGATCATTCGCTCCTGATCACGACCAGATTGTATCGATCGCACAAAGTGAAAACGTATTGAGCTGTTTTATTGCAGCAGTTGCAGTGAGCAGGGTTTTATTGATCACCTAATAATGCTTGATTTACAGTGATAAATGTCCTGACAGTCTGATGATATTAGTCTCTCCAAAGACTGCAGAGACTAGGTAATACTGCAGAAATGATGTCTAAACAATGCAGCTTGATGGATCCTCGAAGCTCTAACTCTAAAGACAGCCAACTTCTATCGTGTGTCATGTAATCTCCTCGGCCATATGCCAAGGGAATTATTGACTCTTTAATCAATCTCTCCCTTCCTTCCTCCCTCACCAGCCTGCCGTCTGTCAGACGATGGAGGTAAACAAGCGTAAAGAGACTGCAGTGGAACAGCTGAGATTTCTGGATGTTGTTTAGGAAAGTGTCCCCGTCTCGGCCTCTGTCAAACTGTGTGATCCACTCTTTAAATGGACAAGGCTTTAATACTGTACCTCCATTACCGCGATGTTCTGTGAATCATGTCTGACAACATTTGGGAAAAGAGCAGAGAGAGTGTTCATTTGATTGCAGTGTATTAAAGGGATATGGCATTGGGATAGATACAAGTGTTGCTCGGATTTTGCCCTTTTCTGAAGTGCCAGTTCACGTCATCAGCCTTGACATGACTGTGTGTGCAGCCTCTTTCCATCACTCGTTTGGTTGTTAGGTTTACTTTGGTCGTTGCCTGTGTCGGCAGCTTTAAAGGTTTCTTCCTTAGTGTAGTTGACATGCTTTTTGGAAATAGTATTGTTGTGAAGTAGTGTGGAATTGAGAAACCTTTAAAGGGTCATTTCACCTAAATCCTCCAAAAGTGCTTGCTTGTTTTCTCTCTCCTTCAAATGGAGATGAATGGATTAGTTTCGTGTGCTCACAGCATTAAAGTTACATTTAAAATATTCATTAGCAACAAAGTATATCCCTGTTACTCTGAGTAATCCACAAACATCAAGGCCAAGACTTACTTCTCTGGTAAAGAAATAGTTCCAATGGAAACTGTGTGCAGTGCATTATGTGGATTATCAAGAGTAATAGGGAAAGATGATGATCAGTTTATCTGTAAGCACCAAAAAACTAAATTCCATTTATCTTAATAGAATAATCTCGGAGGCAGATTGTGAGACAGCCTGTTTTTATTGTCTTTATCGTTAAAAAGTGTTATATAAAAGAAGTCCATAATTTGTTGCCATATGTTTTAAAACCTGGACACATAAAACCAAAACTATCTGCAATGCTAAATACCACAGTGAGGAAAGTGATGAAATAAGTGTGTTTGAAATCTGGGTGAACTGACCCTTTAAAAACTGTCGCCTTTGAGGCATTTAGAAGCATAAATATCATTTCTGACATATGTGTTGTGCCATAGATGCCTGCACACCTGCAGGCTAGCTGAAGTGAACATGTGGTGTACCGTGTGCGTGCACGCATCGTAAAGCAGTGGATGTGGTTATAGACACGGTCAGCCCACTGGAATTCGATTTAATAGGGGGAGCTCATGTTACAAGTACGCCACTTTACAATGTGTGGGTGTATGTTTGTAGGGGCATCATTCGAGCGTGACACGTGACGCCACAGAAGTTCCCGTTCTTCCTCTCAACCATGTGACCTGTGTGCATGAACATGTGTGTGGCGCTCTCTTGGCTTCTTAGGCAGATGCTCAGTGTCAACGGTCAACCTGCCCAAACACGTGGACTCTGTTATAAACAAGCGACTGTCCAAGTCCTCCGCCACGCTCTGGAACTCCCCAAGCAGAAGTAAGGCAACATCTGGAATGCCCCACCTCCCGTTTAACTGTCCATCACACCGCCAACACCTCCGAACCCGTCAGTCATTGTCCTCTATTTTTTCAGTTCTTCCCCTTTCTGATTTCAGTCCCTCTCCTGTGCTTGATGGTTGACAGCTGACCCATTTCCATCTTCCAAAATCACTATGAGTTTTTTTTTGTTTTCTCTCCAGAATTTGGGTCGGGGGTTGTGTTTGACATGCTTGTGCATGCTTGTGTATTTTACTGTGGGTTATGTTCAGTATTCATATTTTGTTTTGCTGTCTTGTTACTGTCCTTTGGTTGGTTCATTGTGTGGTGGTCATTTCACAGTCCAGTGGATCCTTTTGTGCTCATTTTCATCATAACATTCTGGAGAAGGGATGTGTTTTGTCTTGGATGCTTTATTGATTGATGATATGGAGGTGGGTTTGGTTTATATATGACATGTTTCTCTCTGTCAGTCTTTCTTCATGCTTCAGATGAGTGCAGCCCTTTTGTGATAGGTGTAAAGTTAACCAGGTCAGGGCAGACTCCTGCAGAGAATGAGAAACTTCAGAGTTTGGAAAAAATAGTAAAGTTAGCGAGTGAGTCAGCATTTTGTAGGAGATAATGTATTCTGAAAACTCCCCCGGAGCAGGTACTGTTCCTCTGTGCTGCTGGAAAAAATAGATTAGTAACTTCTCTCTCCCTCCTGTCACTCTCCTCTCTACCCCAACACAATTACACACCCTGTCTGTGAAAAGCCACTGTAGCATCTCATCCTCCACCTTAAAGCCGAAGAAGAAGGTGTCTCCCCAAAATAAATACTGATGAGACTCCACTCTTCTTCTCTGCTTGTATGCTCAAGGCTGTGGTTATAAATAACTGACTCACTGTCTAGACAAGCTTTTCAAATAACTCTCTCTTGGGTGGTACCACTGCAGCCCAAGGTTATAGTAGACACATTTACTGAGCTCATTTTCTTGCTCTTATAACCTCTTTGGGTGGCACTGATGTGTGTTATTGGGGTTTTGTGTTTTTAATCAAGCTTGTAGGTGCATTGCCAAAAGTGAGCCATAACCTGAGCAACTTTCTTTTCATTTCCCTTTGGTGACAAATTTTTATTTCAGTATCTGGGTAATGAAGGCGAGAACTCTGGCTCCTCTAATACTTTGGGGGTGATAGACTTGCAGCAAAGTCTGGTTCAACTGAGGACATCAATTTAAGACTCATCCTTGAAGTTAATAGAAAAACATACATGTATTAATCTGCTTCCCCCTCCTGCAGCTCGTACCCTCGCACTGAGCCCATGGGAGAGCAGTATAGTCGACCGGCTGATGACGCCGACGCTGTCTTTCCTGGCCAGGAGCCGCAGTGCTGCCAGCGTCCTCAACAATGGCAAAGACGGTCGTAAGTTGAAGAAAATGGGTTAATATTAGTTTCTGTCTCCCAGTACATCCATTAAATTACTCGGCTGTATGAATGATGGCGAGTTTTAATTGTACGTCTCTTCTCTCCTCAGACTCTCCTCTCTGCCCCCGTTCGGCCTCAGCCAGCCCTCTCACCCTGTGCGCCCATCAGCCTCACCACCGCTGCTCCGACCGCTGGAGAGTGACGTCCAGCACACCAGACATCACCCAGCGCCAACACAGACGGAGCTCCACACCCGTAAGTCTGCCCGATCCGCTTTTATCTTTTCTGACAGTTCATCTTCAGAAAGTTACAACACATCCTGACTCTGTCAAGAGACCTATAAGTAAGTTTTCCAGAATAAGAGCGTAGCTAAAAAGCCATGAAATTTGTAACAGCTGATTCTGTTTCCACGAGTGGGTTTTCCATTCAGCCGAACCTGACTGAAAAGTTACTGGTGAGACTGTTGGACTGAACTGTTGCCAAGAGAGTAAAACATGATCCTGAGCGGACTTCCTCTTCTCGTGAACTTCATGTAGAACAACCTGTAGCATATCTGTCTTCTGTTTTTGTTACAGTTGAATGTTACTTTAGAAAGGACTGAATTTTTTTCCCTTTTCTCTTACAGATGGATAAAAACAAGAAAGAAAAGAAAGACAAAGAACGGGAGAATGAGAAGGAGAAAAGTGCCCTCACTAAAGAGAAGGTGCTTAAGAAGAGACAGTCTCTCCCCAGCATGAGACACAGACCTGATCCAAGGTACAACATACTTATTTCTTTTTATTATTATTTTTCCTCTTAATTTGACTTCTTAAACATTTACAAGTGTCAGTAGTATATAATGAACTAGAGCCCAACACCAAAGGCTGTTCATTTTACAATAATAAATACATTTTCACAGTTAATTATGAAAAGCAAATTATCAGTTTTCTTCATACAAGCACGACAACTATTTTGAAAATCGATAGATCAAGTCCAAACTTTCTCTGGCTCCAGCTCTTCTCTCCTTTTTTCTAATCAAGTGTCTCTGAAATTTGGACTGTCGTTTATACAAAACAAGACATTTCAAGATGCCATCTTGTATTCTGTTATACATGTTATATATATTATATAACAATCAAATCCTAAAGACTAATCAATTATGAAAATAATTGTTAGTTGCTGGCTTAAATCATGGAGACCAAGGTTGAACATTAACAACTAAATAATATATATATGTAAAAAAACATAAACCACCATATAAGCTATACATTCCCACAAGAGCATAGTTAAATACATACCATAAGAACCATTCATGATAACATGTATGTGTATATATGACATATGATGGTCAGTCAAACCGGATGATAAACAAGGTTAACCTTACATCCCCCTGACCCACAGTTTGTTTCTGGTCAACAGCTGGGTTATCCAGAGCGACAGTGTTTACGTCTGCATGGTAATGACTGGATATTTCATGCTCTATTTGAACTGAGGCTCTGAGTGAGAGATCCCAGGACGAGTGGTCACTTCCTCTCTTGTCCCGAGGCCACTGAAATAAGTGACGTCTGTGACAGAAGGGATGTGATGGGAGAAAAAAAGTTCTTTTGACTCAACAAAAGGCAACAAAGAGCTTGGCTGTTAGCTATCAGTGCTAAAGGATAGAGGGGGGAAAAATCTTCTTCAGCATAATGGATCTTTCCCTTGTCTGTGTAGCAGGGACGCTGACTGATAATGCACTTTATGGGTGATGCAATGTCTGAGTGCTTAGTCTGCTGTGAACCTATTGGCTGAAGTCAGGTTTCGTCAGGACATGTGCGATTTTGAACATTTCAGCCAAGGTCTGAAAGAATAATGTGTCCTACTTGGTGTAAATGCGTCAGAGAATCATTGTTGATGTAATTTTCTACTAGTCCTATATTTTTAACCCTGTACTGACCCATCTTCCAGTCCCAGTCCTTTATCAAGACAACGGCCGTCATCTCCAGCCACGCCTAAAGGAAGAACTGCCTCTCCCAGCCCCGCTGCCTCCCCCAAGCCTCCATCCTCTCGTGGAAGCCCGTCGACTCCTAAAGCTCGACCCAAAAGAGCCAGGACCCCTGCCAGGATAGACCACCGCACCTCCTCCCCCGCCCCCCTCGAAAGAGTGAAGGAGCCACGCAGGCCTGCCACCCCCGAGGAGAGAAAGAGTGAGTGCAAAGAAATAGCTTAGATGATGATTATTTCAGGCTGGACTGAATTAAAAAAGCTCAGCAAGCATCAGTCTAGACTTGATGTTTGCTGATTTCCATTGAAGAAAACACTTGACAAAAAGGTTCAATTTGTCTTTATCATTATCAGCTTTTGTTCCCTAGTAAGTTTGACAAGCAACAGTGATGAAATTTGTTAGTTTTTTTTTCTAGAAGATGGTGTAAATGTTAATGCTTGAACTTAGAAATTGTAGTTTGGGAAAAATATTTTAATTCAAATCTACATTCTACATCTAAGAAACTTTGTCAGTAGATGGACTTCGCTCAGTTGACATTCCACAATTACATCATGTGATGACCATTGAGCAAAATCCATGTGCTGATGAAAACCCTAAAAAGTGTTGAAAACTTTGGAACAAGCTAGTAAGTAGACCCTGACTAAAGATTATTATATATTGTTCTGTAGAATAGTAATATTCCACACTGGTCAACTCTCCTATTTGCAGTGCTATGATACAGCACATCTGGATTTTGGGTAGCTTCCCTCCACTGCTGAGTCACACTGTCTTCACACTGAATATATATTCCAAGAGTTCTTCCCTGTCTGGCTTTGGTCACTTCCTGACCAGAAGAATAGGTCTAATGGAAAAAGTGAACAAGCCTCTGGAAAGTCTGTATATCCTTCAAGAAGCAATAGGCAAAGATTACCATCAGGATTAATTAGCCATGAAAACAAAGGGAATGTATTTAGTGAGCCACACACAGCTCCGAGAGGCTGCACTAATCAGCCTTAATTATGTAATTACCAAGTTCTTACGCTGAAGCTACGGCTGTTTACAATTTCCAGTTGCTGGGGACAGAATGTTTCACTGAGTATTTGAAGAGAAAAGGCTGCGTTTGAACATTAATAAGAATTGATAGGCATCACTTTAAAATTCATTACTTGAAGTGAAGCAGTAATAAATACATTAAAGGTTTTTGTTTAGTCACACAGCACAAGGGTTGTGTGTAAGTCTCTTCTGTAACACTCGTTTTCCCTGTTTTAGGTTCCCCTGTGGTTCCTGCCAACGCAGCATCCTCAGCCTCTACCTCACCCAACGTGTCGAGCACCTTGATTACAACCACTGCAGCCTCTCCCTCACCTGAGCCGGTCCACTCAGCTCCGTCTGCAGCGTCGCCCTCTCCGTCAGCCAAGCCCATGGCTGGCACCAACGACCCAGAGGAGGCCGCTCGCATCCTGGCAGAAAAACGCCGTCAGGCCCGAGAGCAGAGGGAGAGGGACGAGCAGGAGCGTCGCGAACAGGAGGAGAAGGAGAGGTCAGTGGGTTTAGATATGCCTCGACACACAACCAGAGAGGGTCAGCACAGTGTGGAACTGTTGAAGATCTGTCAAGTTCTCTCACTGTGCAAGAGGGAAGGAATTTTAAACACGTCCATGTTGAATGACAGTAATTCCCAAGTTGTGCTCCCACTCAGGGGTTCGGTCTTTAAACTACCAATTACTTTTTTCCTCTGTCAGCCATCTCAAGAATTATACAGGAGGTCATATAGGGGACTAGAGGAACCAATAATAAAATGCACATTTGCAGTGTCACCCTCAGGCACGCAGTATATATGACATTTGAACTAATAGTAGCAGAGTATGGTTAGTATGCTGTGCAGCTGTTGCCATGCAATGCATGTGAAAGGCATCTGTAAAACCAAACAGGAAGGCTCCATGCATCACAGCACATGCATGTCTGAATGAGACCTCACTCAACACTGGCCGTGGTGTGTTTAATCGCCTGTTGCCTGATTCTAACCACAGTAAGTGGCTTGTGATCTCTTGTTGGCACTTATACTTGTAATTGTTTCCATTTCCTGAAATAGTTTGATTTCTTGTTGCTTGTGCTTCAATGTCCACTTGGCAGAGTTTAACCTAAAGAGGAAATGTCTTCTAAATAGAACAATTTTGCATTGTTTAACGTATTCAGAGTTCTTGGCACATGCCTTTGTGGAAAATGCATATGCTTACCCTTATGTACAAACTCTGTAGGATCCTGAGAGAGGAGCGAATAGCGAGGGAGGCGGAGGAGAGGCGACGCAGGGAGGAGGAGGCCCGCGCCATGGCTGAGGAGCAGAGGAGGAGGGACGAAGCCCAGCGCCTGCAGGAGGAGAAGGAGGCTCAGGAGAGAGCCAAGGCCGAGCAGGAGGAGAACCTGCGCCTGCAGAAACAGGTATGCTGGGTGTTAATGCGGCGCAGTGAACAGGTCTGGCTCGTAAGATAAGGGTGAAAGGAACTTTCTTAAAGCCGCTGGCAGTGTCAAGGACCATAAAGCACCACTGTGACAGTTATTACAGCCTTTTGAGTTAAGGTCACAACACACATACACACAGGTATACCTAAATCATTGCATCATTTTCACCACGAACTTACACACTCTCCTATTTTCCTTAAACATTATGTGGCATTTTTTTTAATTGAACTTGTTTACTGTTTCAGCTCAGTTGCTCACTTTACACTTTTTGATAACATCCAGCACTTTTTACATTAGTCAGACATTGGATTAATATTTGCCTTTCGGGACAACAAACTGGCAAGGTTCAACAAATGTGCCCTTTTTACCATTGAGTGCATCAAATAACCATTACGAGCAATATTGGCTCTTCCTGTCTTCGTGGTTGTTGCCAGAGGAAGCAGAGGAAAATGATGCTTGATCGGTAGAAACAGATTTCCAATGAAACAGGAAATGTGGCTCCTCATTGCAGTATCTGTTTATCCCGTAGACCTGTAACATGATCAGCACTGGCACCGTCTTATCACTGTTAATAGTCTGTTATACAGCACTTACGCTTTGCCACCCCCTTGTGGTCTTTCCCAGAAGTGTCATTTGTGGTTAAACATCATCCAATACAATCATGCAACGACTCAAGTATTGTATTTCACTTTGAATGGTCCTCACGAGGCTATAAATGTTGAAAATAGATCTTTTTGGCTCAGAGGTACAGGAAAATATCCCTTTTGTGGCTGTAAACAATCATCGCAGTGAGCAACCACACCCTTGTTACGTAAAAGGCATGTTATTTTGGCAGAGGTTTCTTTTTCCCCCTTCTGCCGGCATTAAAGTTGTGGTTGGATTCTCGCCTGTGTGTGTTTCAGAAAGAAGAGGCTGAGGCTAAAGCCCGGGAGGAGGCGGAGAAGCAGCGTCTGGAGAGGGAGAAACACTTCCAGAAGGAGGAGCAGGAGAGGCTGGAGAGGAAAAGGGTAGGGCAACACATCTGTCCTTGCATCATTGTTCTTTCACTCAGGTTTTAATCCTCACCTATTTCAAAACAGTAATACTTTTTTTAAATGATATATTTTTAAGTCTCAGTCCTTTCGTAATAGACTATAAATAAGTTTTCCCAAAATCCTTACATAGATGTTTTGATACTCATTTGAAAGTAAAAATCCCAGCTCTGCTTTCAACTGCATCTCAGAGTAACACAAAACTTATTCCATAGTTAATTTACAATAAGCTCTCCTCCCTCACTGGAGATATTATATTCTGGGGTGCGTTCACTCTGTGGTTTAGTTTGACATGACAAAAGCAGGATTGAAAGTTGAGTCCTTGAAACCAAGACGAATTATGTTTTTGGCTTATCCTGGATTGGTTGTCTGCATGCCATGATTTAACAGGGCTTATACTGTGTGTGAGCATGAAGCTATATATAAACACTAATAATGGAGACCTCGCTGAGCCAGTCAACTGTGTGTGTGTGTGTGTGTATGTGTGTGTGTATTTGTGCACATCATTTAACACATGTGCTGATATCTATGTGTGTGTGTGTGTGTGTTCTGTGACAATGGCCATCTACTCTAGTATACCACCCACATTAAGCTCACACCTCTGTATGCTAGCTAAGCCTTTCTTTCCCTCTCCTCATCTTCCCTCCATGTGTGAAAGGTTCTTATCTAGGCGTGCCAGGCCTGGCTCAGTCAGCCTGAGCCTGGCTTCTTGCTGGAATCAGCCTGAAAGAACAGCATGTCCTTTGCCCCACAGAATCCCAGCTTAGTCACACTGCAACACACCGTTACCGATGGACTACCAAAAACTGACTGGTCCACTCTTCTTATAACCCCAATAAATAGCAAAGCACGGGTGACTAAAAGTACTGGAGGGACAACAGCAACTTATTAGAGAAGCAACAATCTTTAGTCCTGAGGCAGAAGTTTTGGAGCCACACTAGATGCCAAAGCCATGAGTGTGTGAGCTGTCCATGCTTCACTTTTATGAGTGGCAGCTGCAGTCACGGTCCCGCTGTCTCAGCCTAGCCGTGTCCTCAGATGAAGGTCGCATCTTGTATCCAACTTCTCTGCATACAAATTAGCCACATAGTAGGGTTTGCATTTTAGAGCTGTCCAGAGTTATTGTCTTTCCTCTCTCCTACTGTTCACTGTTGGATCATCCGACGCTGGTGTTCCAGCTGAATACACAAGTATCTGTTCCTACATTATTGACACAGCCCTCGACCTGGAGACACAAGCGCCTTGGTTCATTTACCTTAAGCATAATGGCCTTATAGACAAGAGACAGGAAATCCTTTTTTTTACTAGTGAAGAGGAGGAATGAACAGCAAAATGTGAACCCTCACATTCTAGCAAAACAGTCTGACGAGGTGTGTGGGCTGTCTAGACCGCTAAACCGAACCCAGTTTTTAACAATGTGAAATACTATTTTCTTGTGGATGCTGTATTAATAATTTCCACATTTGATTGATGATATGAAAACCAAAACTTTATTTTCTAACTTTTAAACACATCTGCTCTGATCTCTTGCTTGGCATAGAAAATCTACAAACATTCACTTTTCCCTTTGTCTTATTTCTTTCTTTCTCTTCTCAGCGTCTGGAGGAGATCATGAAGAGGACACGCAAGACAGATGGAGGCGACAAGGTACATTTGCCCTTCAATTTTAAGCAAAAACAACAAGCCAAAACATAACTTTCCAAATTAAAACTGACTGCAAACATTTCCTGTCTTCACAGAAAGAGACAAAGTCCTCCCCTCTTGCACACGTCAATGACAAAGAGGCAGAGAGCAGCAAAGGTAAGCAGAACATCAGACTGAACTCGACTTTTACAAGACGTCCTCAAGTGATGGAGGAAAAGCACCACACTGCAAGTCTTTAATCTGCAGGATTGATTTAGGGTAATTATCTTAATTGATCTCCCATGAATGTGTTATCTGTGGAGACATTTAAACAAAGTAGATACTTTGTGACCAGCTGGTTTCAGGATTCCACTCAGAAGTGGATTCTTACTGCTTCAATTAGCAAATCCACATGATCTCCACACTACATTTTAGACAGTGTCTGACTCATGCTGCTGCACATGAACTCATTTCACTTATCCTGCCTTTAGGCTGATGTTTGATTACACACCATCTCTCCTCTGCTTCCTTTACATCTTCCATATGTTAGAATTAAAAAAAAAAAATCACAGGTATTTGTTGCACTTTTGTTCTCATTTCCCACGGGAGTCCACATCACATTGGAGGATTTTGTTTAAAAAGCGTTTTAAGATTACATCTCTGCCTCACATCCTGTACAGCTGCACTTTAGTTCTTTTTCTTTGTACAATAGGACCCATGCGTGCTGTCTTGTTGTCCAAGCCGTGGGACTGAGGGAGTTACAGAGGAAGAGTGGGCTCATGGCAACAGCCTGCAGCAGTTATCAGACATTTACTAGACACAAGTAAAAACACAAGGACAAATGTTATGTTGCAAAGGCCTTATCCATATCCACTCTTCCTACAACTTCTACTTAGAGAAAAAAGCTCTCAACACAAATATATTAAGAAGAATATGACTTGCACACCCTCCTTGTCGAAACTTCCACGTCACATACAGTAGATGAGTCAGATGAAGGGGATCGATGTGGTCTGGGAGATATGCTGTTTGTGGCAGAGTAATGCAGGAAGACATTAGCCAGCCACTGATGTGGTCGGAGGCCTGGCAGGCATGCCTTCATTTTAGTCAGGGGAGTGAAGATCTTTCTCAACCACAGCCATGTCCTCAGCAGAACTGAGTTAGGGTAAAGTACAGTAAAGATGCCCCAAGATAACGTGGCATCCCTTTCCTGACTATTAAATGTAGCCTGACATATTTTAAAAGGATGATCATTAATGGTGTTTGTCACCCTGCGGTTGATCACGTACGGTAGAGTCTGATGTTGATTGTGTTGTGATCATGTTAGTTTACACTGTGTAAATGTCTGTTTTCCTTTGTTTCCTCCAGCATCTGCTGAATATCAGCCAAAGCCAGAGGTCGACCTGCCCAATAACATGACAGAAAATGGACAGACCAATGTCAAAGAAAGGTAAGACTATTGTTTCCTTTTTAAAAAAAAATATTTTAAAAGTTTCTTTCTGCTCATGCAACAGTGAACAGTATAAAACTTGCGTGCCAGAAAAGTAGACAGGAGTTGTTGTTGTAAACCTCAACAGTAAACTCAAGCAGCCACACGATTCAGTCCCACAGTAAACAACTGCAATACTGGGACATACTTGGCTTCTGAAATGTTTACTCTTTGTATATGAACACGTTTCTTTGGGTAGATTTGAAAAGACTCCTGTAATTGGACAGTGGTGGAATAGCTAAACTGTTGTATGAGTCACTCTGACCCATCATAACTATAACCACATTCTGCATTGTGCCTCCCCTCTCCAGCAGCCCCTCAGTTCAAGTGGTCAATGGGGTTCAGCCTGCGAGACATGAAAACGGTCTGTCCACTAAAGAAGACACTGCCCATTTTGAAGATATCATCCATCTCGCGAATCACGGCAACACCACCAACGGAGCCCGGGACAAGTCTGAGAGCAGCATGGCCAGCGAGCCCATCCTCGCGTTTGAAAGCGAGGATTCATTCATGAAGAAGGCCGGCCCCATGAAGCCTCAGCATGTTGCAGGTACAGAGTTACAAACTGCTTCACAGCACACGAGAGAGGCCACAATGCAGACATGATGTTACAGACTTTACGCCTGAAGTAAGCAATGTAAATATAAAGGGAGAAGAAGAAATGAAGGATAAAAAACTGTCTTTACAATCAATATAAAGCTACACCTAGCTCAGCATCAAAATCTCAAAGCAAAGGGAAACAGCTAATACCAGCACTTTTTTTAATCCGTACAAAAACAGAAATTAATAAACACAAGTTGTGGGTTTACAAGAGAGCTAGCGGGAACTATTTCTTGCCAGGGCCAGACTTCAGGAAGTCACTGTACCTCAAGAGTGACAGTTCCAACACGTAACTCCCTGTAAAACCACAATGCTTGGTTTTACATTTTGTTTTTTGACGGTTCAAACAAATAACAGAGTGTGTTAATTATTCAAATTTAGAAGTGCTGGTCAGTTTTGTTTTGTTTTACCTCTGACTGGAACCTGATGAGCCATCTCTCCATTTCCATTCTTTACACTAAGCAAACTGGCTATTGGCTGTAGCTTCCATTTTGAGAGTGGTATTAATCTTCTCACTTTACTTACAACAAAAAGGACAGTTTTCCCCAGATAACATACTTGAAAACAAAATGTCGCCAATATTTTACACGTTAAGTCACCTGTCAGCTGTCCAGGAATAGATAAAATATGCCTGTGTCTCTTAGTTAAAGGTCTATCAGCAGCAATTTAAATGAACTGGAGGAACATAAACTTTAAGCTGAGCTGTGAATAAATTGTCTCAAAGGAAATAAAAGCATGAATTTTTCACGGTTGCTGTAGTTCAGAATGAGCCTAATTCTGGCCATTGTCCAAGGTTTGAGATGAGATAGACTTTATTGATGCCCAGAGGGCGAAATTCACAAAAACATGTTCACTTGCCTATAAAAGACAGATTAAAGCAAAGATAACCCACAGCATCCAAAATATTAGTATCCACACAGCCACATTTTGAGTTAAATGAGTTAAAGCCTGTAGCACCAATGTTCAATATGGTTTATCTCATCTGTTCCTAATAAAAAGTAGCATCAGGCAGAGCTGTACTTCATTTTTGACAAGCTGGTGTTCTTATTTGCACTGAGCTGATTTTACACTTGGCCAAGTTCACATAACCCAATAAGACTACAGTACCAGGGACCATAATTAGTGCTGTTGTCCTTGGCACGAAGCGGCCACCAAGCTGAACTAGTGCTCCATCTAACGTGCTGGTCATCACCCCAGTGAGAGTGAGTACCCCCTGTGGAGAGGATGGTGTGGCACGGAGACTCCATTTACACTCACAAAGGGGTGGAGATGGGATATGGAAGAAATAGTGTAGGGAAGGGTGAAGAGAAGCAGGGTATCTTTATCCTGATGACAGCTTTTATTCAGCAGCCCCACTGACATGAGCCTGCACCCAGCGAGGAATTCCTAGAATGGCCGAGGCGATGAGGAGACCCTATCCACAAGTGCTTCACTGCCAGGGGTTAGAAACAGGACTCCGAAAGCAATTAAGCACCATATCACCCGTCACCCAACCCCCTCCCAGCGGCAACGTCAGCAGCACCCTACTCCCCTCCCTCCTGCTAGATTTTAACCTTCACCCGATAGCCTCCAACACAAGCCAGCAGTCATAAATACTATGCAAAGCAAACAGAGGACAGTTACCTTTGCGTCACTTTTTCGTTAGCTGAACTTCATTATCTTCCAACACCTCCTGCCTTTAACTCAGCCATGTAAAAAGTGAACATTCTCTCTCCTCATTGTCACTCTTGTAAATGGAGATACTCGAGACGCCTTCTTCTTGGCAGGATATTTACGACGAGGGCTGCGATTAGAATATTAATAAGCGAGACCGATTGAATGTTACAACGTAATTTCATAAGGAGGTCAATTTATTTTGAGGCATACCTCCGGGGTTTATTTGACTGTTCATACTTGTTGAGAGTACGGCTCTTCTTCACCTCACATGTGGTGTTGTCAGTCAAGTAATTCAGTGTTACATCAATTACCAACTTGTTTCACATGTTGGCTGCATTTGACTATGAAATGCTGAGGCCTTTCCACAACCCCAAACCAAATGGTTTATGGGTTCGAGCCTTCTGGAACATGTTCAACATCTTTTGCATTTAGTATTGTCACCAGGTCAGAGGTTTACGGACCGTGTCATTACTCAGATTTAAGAGGTTGACCTTGTTTTGGTTACCAACTGGACCTAAACCTTAGTGGCTGCTGACCTTTAACCCTTCTGCTCTCTGCCTCCCTCACAGAGGTCCTGTGACAAGCTGCGGTGTTGAAGTGCTCGTCGCCTTAGACCTATCCCGGCCCTGCCAACGCTTGCATGGGGAAGCCCTGTGACCTGTGCCAATCAACAACCTTTTTCTAAGCCCCGAAAAGCAAACACACTTCTCTCTGAAGACGAAGCGGGCTACAGAAGATGACGACCAAGCATCGGGACACGAGCAAAAAAAGATAAAAGAGGATGAAAGGTGTCGCTGCGTGCGACACGGGTGCATCAGTGTTAACATTTGTAAAGATCTTTGTGGCACCGATTCCATGCACCTTAATACTCGACAGTATCATCCTTTGTACATTACAGTACAGCTGAGTAATTATTACAATAAGCTGAAGTGTTTGTTTTCGTTGTTCTTTAGTTATTTAACTGAAAGAGAAATATAAAAAAGACTGGGTACATTTTTGTGAATAATGTAAATTAACTGTGTGACGGACAAAGGAGGGCTGGGTCTGTGAATTAAAGGTGTATGAAAGGGAGTCATTTTATGCTACTCTGCTCTGAGTAGACGAGTGAAACCAGGTATTACACATCCTGGTCTGTATAAAGCTACACGTAACAGTTTTTGTAAAGTTAAACTGAGAAATCCAGAAAGAGATTCACATGCAACGGCTTCTTGCTGTGTGTAAACATAATGTCTGTCTCAGCTACGACTGATTGTATGCAGAACTGGATGTAATGATGAGCGTGCAACCTTGACAATTAAGAAACCAGAAGTCATCTACGGTCAAATAAATCCCTAGAAACTGGGATTTACGCCACTATTTAACAGTTACAGCTGTTGTTTTTTTCCCCACAAGTGAAAGCATGACTCAGTTTTCTCTCATTTGCATTGAGATGCCATGGACTCATCTGTGTTTGAAATGCTGGTGTGTGTATATGCTATAATTATTTTGATGTGCGTTACAAGGTCAGTGGGAGTATCTTAAGTCTTATTAAAGACAAACTGTCCAGTCTGTGGTTTCTTCATCTGTTTCTCACAAATAACAGTGGATTTGAAGAATTCGGGGATTATTTGTGGGGAAAAGAAAAAAAAAATATGCTAAAGATTTTCTGAGTTCAATGTTAGATATTTCTCAGGTTTGACTTGTTTACTCCTGAGGCTCGATGGTCTTTCGCCACTTAAAGTGCTAACCACAGGAAAACAGATTTAGAGACATCGGGCCTTACAGTTGATGTACAAGGCATGTGAGCTGGATCAGCTGTCCATTTCAGTTTGGGTCTCCTTTTACAAAATCCCTACAGGGGGTACATGCCACACTATCTGCTGCCCCCCTTTCCACTATGTTCAGGTGGTCAGTGGGAGGCCTGGCACACTGTTTCCAGACTTCCAGGCAGCTGAAGTACATTACAAACACGATTTATGTCCCCCTATATCAAACACTCAGACATGCCACACAGATCATCATGCAGACCGTATGTGATTTAAATGACTTATAGCCTCTTGTGAAATGTAACTGTAGTGGCGCCCAGTAGAACGAGAGACTACAGTTCGCTAACCTGGGATGCACACATGGCCTTCTTCCCTCTCAGTGGGCAACATAAGATTTGATCACCATGCAGTGGAAAACTTTGAGCAATTCAGCCAAACTCTCTTTCAATTAACTGTCGTTTCGAGGGACGTTTTCACCAAAGTGAAAAAGAAAGAAAAGGCTCATCATTAAGGAGGCCCAACATCCTTGTGACCAAGATTTAAAGTAAGTGTTAACTGTATTATATGACCAAATGAAACATGACAGTTTTATTCTAACCAATGTTATTCTTACAGCATTATTATTATTCCAGCTAATTATCTCTCAATTAACCAAATGCTGGCAAACAAGCCTGCATCACTGCTTCAAATGCTTTACAGAGCATTTACACAGACATCACTTCATTTAGCTCGCAGTTAATCCGCAACAGCCAGTCGGCTTCCCAAGCTTCCTTGAGAAAGATGTAAACTCCTGCCGACACCTTAGTCAAAGTTTCGACAACATGATCTCATTAGTTCAACATGTTTCTGCACAGTTGTCCACAGGTTGCTGCTGTTAAAAGCTGTATTCATCAACCCCAGCAGAGGGTGCAGCACTGCAGCATGGAGGCGATAGACCACATATCATATTTCTCTTCATTCACCTACTCCTATGTTTGATACAGTCAGTCAACATGGGAATTGTCCTCATACAACTCTCAGTGTCAATACAATAAAACTGCAGAGATTTATTTAAAATACATGTGTAGTTTTGCACATGGCTTATCTGCCGGTCAGTCCCTGGTCATGTGTAGTACTTCTCTCCGTGGGGACTTGAGGATTAGTGGGCACTATTTTTAGGGAGGTGTCAGCAAGGCAGTGCACAGTTACAGGCTGAGGAGTGCCAAGTCTCTGAATAAATTCACACAGGATGACGATGGGGGGAAAAAAAAGTAGAATTTGTTGATGGGAAAGATAAAAAGCCATTGTCAATGAATAAAGGTGCTTGTTAAACTTAGTGATGGCGAGGTGGAGAGTCCTGGAATAGACAGGCTTGCGAGCATGGCAGTGCCACTTTGATGTGTATATCAATCATCAAGCCTGCTGATGGGCGCACAGGAGGTACAACTATCCACGGCTATATTTTTATTCTCTAAAAAAAACTACCCACTTCCTGTCGTGCGTGAAGACTTTACTGGCATGTTGTCAAGCCTTTGTGTTAGAGCTGCTCTGTGAAGACTATGCAGCCGGGCTACTTTTGGACACGAGCTCGCCGTTGTTTCAGACGTAAATCTCTGCACTTGAGGACTGTGAGGAATCTTGTAAAGTGTGGCAAGGGTGCCCGCTCGGTCTCCATTTTAAACAAGATAGGGGGGTCAGAAGAGGGTCACGTCACTGAGTCCTACTCTAGATAAGACCACCGCTGCTGCAGTTATTCATAAATCAGGACCATCAAAGCCCGTAGGCCAAGCTTTGTTCGGTGTTTATGCTCACGCCCCCTCCCCCTCTCGCGGTGAACTGTCTTTATCTGCTCAGCAACAGGCTCTGCTCACACAGCTGCTCTCGGATGGCAGTACATTAATGAAAGGCCACAGCACTCACAGCAAGTCTGCTCCTTGATCCCCGTCGGAGCTGTCAGAGCAGGGCAGCCTCTCAGCTATTCCCGCGGGAGATGGCAAGATTTAAGAGCGACCCCCATCCAGCAGACCACGACAGGGCTTCGATAACATGGAGCTGAAGTTGCACAGAGAAAACCCAAGGCCTCACATCCCATCAGGGGTGGTGGCTGGAAACAGGCAGCAGCTGAGTCTAAATAGGCAGCTGCTGGATCATTGTCACAACCTGTCGGATATGGACACTCTCTGATGAGGTCCTTCCTGAGCATCTGATGTTCCAACCAAACCTCAAGTATTTAAAGGGTCTGACCTTACACACCATACACTCTGCATTCACATTATTATGAGGTGAGGCCATGCAATGTTTCCCTTTGGTGCACGAATAAAAGCATGCTCAGAGAGAGTGGGAACAGATTTATTGGACAAGTACTTTATAGGTGCATCTGCTTTGTGGTTGATTGGTATTAAGTTTTCTTTGTTAACAGCGATAGCAACATGGAGGCCTGCAACATGTTGGAGCTGCACCAAATACTTTATGATCACATAAAATAAAAGGATTGATGTACCAGTCTCTGCTAATTGCCCTCCTCCTGTTATCAAACAAAAATTACCTCATGTCATGGAAAGAATAAAAATGGAAGCATGCTGTTCAAAAACCCAAATATGAAAGAAAGAACCGTTCAGATCAGGTGCCAAAACATGTGATACAGCCATGCCAGTGCCTCCATGAGGATGAACCTGAGCACAGGGGTGCTTTGGGCAAAATGCTAACAAGCCCATAATGATAATGCTACCATACCAGTTTTAAGCAGGTGTAATGTCTACCATTCTCACCAACTTATTTTAATGTATTAGCGTGCTAACATTTGATATTCATCATTAAATACAAAGGGCAGCAGAGGTTCATGGGAATGTCATTGGTTTTGCAATTATTTAGTCATAAACCAAAGCAATGGACCAGCTAAAATGATGGCACTGAATAGAAGGTTAAGGATCATCAAAATTATCACAATACATCCTAATGGGAACATGAATGTCTTGTACCACATTTTACGGCAATCAATTCAACAGATGTTGAGACATTTCACTTAAAACCACTACATCAATAAGATACATCATCTGGGAACCATAAATGTCTGTACAACATCGTGTTGTAGATGTTGGCTGGATACTTCACCAAGCAAAAACATGTCACTGCTGGTGGTGCTAGAGAAAGAGAATCAGGGGATCTCCAAAGTCAACAGAATTAATCTTCTGCACACCTTGAATGTACAAAATTTCACGTCAATCCGTCAGACAGTCATAGAGACATTTCACTAAGAAACAAAAATGTCAAACTCATTGCGGCAAAAGAGGAAAAGCCAGGGGATTACCAACATCAGTAGGCTCCGTCCTCTGGAGACCATGAATGATATTTCAGTCTGGACCAAAGTGGCGAACCAGCCGAGCAACTGACCAACCCACACTGTCCCGTGAGCCACACCGCTACTGTGGCTAGTGGCGAAAAAGCTATAAAGCAAACAACACCCCAGAGGTTTCACATTTAGACGGCAACACAGTTTTCATTTCAACGATCTGTTGTCTCTTCATCTCGGAGCTGACAGTTTTATAACATTACCGCCAATCAGCACACGGAGGACAAGCAGCTTCAATTTTGCCAGCTTGCAGGCTTGGTTATTTTCAGTTCATGGGATAACTGAGTATTAATCCCTGTTGCACACCGGCTGCCAGCTACAGAAAGGGCCATTAGGATCGCTCAGTTTTCTTTCGGTTCCATTTGGAAGGAAAACTCTAAAACGGGGGCTCATGAGGAGTAACAGAAGCCAAAGCTGAGTAGAAAGGGGATCCACTCTGGTATCAGTCTGTGTTAGTATTGGCTCAGTAAAGTAGACCCCCTATAGATCATTTCTCTCACTGTTGGACTGGCACCACCTGCAGTGTCTAGTGTCGCTATGTAGTATATCTTCGCTCCACTAATATGTTGTGCCTTGGTTGCTGTGACACTGTGGAACATCACAACCACACATGTAATCGGATGAAGCCGCACTGACTCGCTTTTTTCCATTGGGAATTTCTGTCTGCCTGATTTAATGCTGGGAAATTTTTCTCAGATTTGAAGTAGTTTTGGAATTAGACTGCATTTTCTCACATTTTCTGCTCTACAAAAGTTAAAACCCTCATAACAAGAGCATAAAACATTGTTTGAAAATGATGACTCAAGCCTCAGCCAGTTTCACTCAATTTGGTTAATGTTGCTCAAGCAATAAGTCTAAGGAGGACTTGCCATTTTAAGACTGCATTTATTGTGAAGAGGTAAATAGGTTGTATTAGGAAGTCCATCTATGTGGTTGTGTGTGTGTGTGTGTGTGTGTGTGTGTGTGTGTGTGTGTGTGTGTGACAGAGAGAGAAAAACGTACAGAGTGAGAATGTGTGTGAATGTGTGTGAATTTGTGTTTGCATTCCCACAATTCTGTGTGTGAACGTGCGCATACTGAAAGTGTGTGAGTGTGTGTGTGCAGCAAGCAAGCGTGTTTGCATGACACATGAGAGAGCAGCTGTCCGGGACCCTGGAGAGCAGACAGTAGAGAAAAAAGGAGGGGGGGCTGAAACCAATGTCCACCCAGCGACAGTGACCCTGAGTTGTCAACGCTGTCAGAGTGAAAGCATTCAGGTAGTGGAAGGAAAGTTTTAAAAAAAAACAACAGAAAAAAAAAAACAAAAAAAAACGCTGACACATTTGTGTTTCACGCCCCCGGTTTGACAAAGGGATGAGTAAGTGTGAAAAAGAGAAAAGAAAGAAATTTACATAAACTGCCATAAAACACCAGGTGAGCCATCACGTTGTTGATGGGAAAAAACCAACACCTGCATTTGACTTTTGAACGCTCTTGAACAAAGAGAACACTGTTTAATGAGCCAATATAACCAAACTCTTTCCGTGTATTTTCCTATTTTTGACTTTTTGATCAGTTTGTTTTTGGAGTTTGTTCTCACAAAGTGGTGCCTTCTGCAAAAGCATTGAATGTGATTAGAAGTGGGAGTGTGCTTGTAGAGTTGTACAGAAAATGTAGCTTTCCAGAAATACAGACATAGAATTTTCATATTATCAGGTTGCCAACGTTTTACTTCAAATTTACCGATCATATGTTTTGGGATGTTTTCCGTAAAACATTCTTGCTTTGCCACAATTAGTCCATATAATTATTGTAATTGTACTTATATCCACAAGTATCAAGTGCAGGTAAAAGCTAAACAAGGACATGAAACAGAAATTTATGCACATACAGTACAGTACTAAAGCAGCTATAGTAACACTACTAAGTTCAATTGTAAGCCATATTAATTGTTCCAACATTGAATACCCAAAGATAATAATTTGATGAAATTGAGATTAGTCAACTTTGCACTAAAGATCTGCATGTGTGTCACCTTTTTACCTTTGGGTATTCAACATTGGATCTGTATGACTTTGGTTTTGTACCATAAACAAAATACTGTGAAGGTGCAAATGCTTTGTTCTTTTGCTCTAAAGGTTAAGTGTTTCTTTGGATATTTGCTTTATGAACTCTGGTGGGGGAGAAGATGAAGGACCTTAGGGGCATGAAAGAGATTATTGATATTTTCCTTCATTCTTCAAACTAAGCTCTCTGCAAAACACAGGAAACACTTTCCAGCTGTGCTGCTGTGGGACTAATAAGAAAGGAGTTAGTGTACCTGTGTGTAGAATTCAGCCGGAGCCATTGAATGGTAACATGACAAGTCTGATCCAGTTAATATGCACAGATTTCTAACAAACACTAAATTATATTCTACTCATATGTCTTGTGTTGTGAGCAAGATATTGAGACTAACTTGGCAGCATCTTTTAGTTCCACTGATCCGCGAAGAGACCGATCATTGTCCTGATTTACTCGACGTTTTCTCTCTGTGTTGCCAGTGGGGATGTCAGACACAGCTGGTTCTCACTCTGAGAAGTGGAAAGTCCCATTTTGTGCATCATTGTGCGCATCCCTTTTTTCATTTGCTCTTTTCCATCTTCACATGTGAGAGGAAGGAGGCTCGCCAGCAGCGTCGGCTGTCTGGGTCTTTGATTTGGTGCCGCTTGGTGTGACGTGGCTGGACCTTTATCTGCTCGTTTATATCTGCGCAGATAACTGAAGATGACTGATGGTTTCTGAAGGTGTCTGCATTCGCTATGCTGTGGCCTTCACTCTGCAAGGCCTCTCACAGCATCTTTTTGGATGTAGAAATAGAAAAAAAGGGGAAATCCAGACAAGTGATACAGTTTAAAGCCACAACAAAGAATGCATTTGACCTTAAAAACAACAGTAATATTAAAACTCTGTCCTGCATGTTCACAGTATGTTTGGGACATCCAGATGGACACAATATATGAAGTTACCATAACCTCATGGTGCTGATCAAGATCAACAAGCTTGAAACACACAGTATAGGTTGTAATGTCGTATCTCATGTATTTTTAATCACAGCTGCATATGCTCTATGATCAGAAATTTAAAACAAGACTAAGCATCTACAGCCATGCAAGCCGACATGTGAGACTGTTTTTAGGCACAGCGGTGCTCTGAGCAACCGTTACCGTCGGCATGCTAGCATGTTGACGCTGACATTTATCCATGGCTGGGTAGCAGGTATAAAGTTTACCCTACTCATCATGTTAGCAACATGACAGCATGATAACATTTGCTAATTAGCGATAAATACAAAGAACAGATGAGGCATGAGCTCTCATTAGTTTTGCTGGTATTCAGTCGTGACCAGATGATGACACTACATGAAAAGTCGGATTACCAAACTTCTAACAGTATATCACGAGGGGGGACATCAATGTTTGTAACAAATTTCAGCATGATATTGGTCTATATGAAGAAAACTGACTTGAGTATAAATCCACAAATGTGAATCTCCTGGTGGCGCTACAGAAAAAGTCAGGATATCACTAATGTCAGTAGGATTCATCATCTGGGAACCAAATTTTGTCTGTACAAAATTTCATTGCAATTGCTCCGATACTTGTTGTGATATATCAATATGAGCTAAAGTGGTGGATATACTGACCGACCTCCCTGACAGGCTGACACTGCCATCCTTAGATCCATGACCTGAGCACGGCCTAAAAATGCTTCAGAGAGCCAGCTGGAGCTCCTCAGTTCAGACAAAGCTCCTTTCTCAGTGAAACCTGAGGTAACTGTTCTCCTCCATCCTCTCAGACGGGCACTAATTAAAAACAAACAGCGGCTGTCTGCAGGACAGCCACCTGGCTCATGGTTCTTGGGGCCACAGGATCAGTTTCTATCATGATGAAGGAAACAAAATGCCAGCACCATCATTTTGTATTTGAAAGTAAGCCAGAAGAGAAACATCACAAGGAGCCTCACAGCAGTGTTCTGACCTGGAGTCATCTATTTGCTCACTGCCTCTGTCAGCCCCCTGCCCCTCTGTCCTGTGTTCTCAGATTCTCATCAATATGGCAGCTGACCTTAAGTCTACAAAAGTCTACCTCTCCTACTCAACCACATATAAGCCATCGGGCTCCATTTTGCGTAGTAAAGTAGTGTCAGGTTCCGTATTACCTAATCACTTCAAGAGGCTCCAGACTGCTCGGGTTTAAAGAGTCCTGCAGAAGTTTTTGTCCTCCCACTGATATTGCCAAACAAGGAAATAGTTGCCGATGGTTGGCATCAATAAAGCAGTGCGGTTGGCATGGAGGAGAGTAAGCTGGTCCTGGTTACACGAGAATTGCTTTGGACTTGATTTAATTCATGAACTTGCATAACTCTCGGATCCAAAAACAATTGGTGCAGCCAAGACGGGCTGGAGCGAGCCAGAGACCTGGTGCTCGTAGACACTGCCACACACATACGCACACTATATTCACACATACATGTTGCATTAAGCATTGTCTTTTGCTTTGTTAAGCAGAACTTGATGTGAGCAATGCGGTGTATGAAATGTTTGCCAATATTTTTTTTTATGTTGATGATGCACATTGCAGTGGATTGAGAGGAAGAGCACAGTGTGTTCCCACGTGTATGAGGATTCTCCTTTTAAAAATAAAAGCAGGACCTACAGGACATGAACAAGTTGATGGTAGACTATGGGAGACTGGGGCATTTTCTTAGTTTGGGCTCAAAAAAGGAGATAAAAATGTGCAGATATGAAGAATATTATTTATTTTGAACTAAGTCAACCATTACTGATGTACTTGCATGACCTCATACATCAAAGTCAGTGGAACTTTAAAAAGATGCAGATATTGTATTTGGCACCTAGTTGTGTTTCTTAGGAAGCTGTCCAAATAACTTTATTGTTTTTTATTTATCTATTCCCAGTTCAAACTGATTGGTGAAATTACGGCACTCTTTTCCACAAGAGAGAATTGTTGTCTGTTCTTCCTTTTCCATTAAAAAGCCACGGAAGAGGAACACGAGGACCAAAACGTGTTCTTCATCTGGTGTGAAAAGACACTAAATCAACTATCTGTGAAAAAAAGACAAACTCAACAGGCTGTGGAAGCTCTGGAGAAATGAAAAAACCTGATGAGAACAGTTTTATGGGAACATAGATCTGGAAGTCCGGTACCATGCCACTTCCTTATTATAGCAATTCCCCTACAAAGCCACAATCTTCGCACACAACTATCATAAAAAGACATTTCCCAAAGACTGGTCATTCATAATGCTTGTGCTTGGATAAAGAGATGTCCAACTTGTGCAACATCTTGGGCTTCATTAGGGCCGAGGGAAAGACGTTCAAGTTTCAGAACTGGAGGAAGACCAGACTCATCTTGATCTGCATCTCTTAGTGACAGATTAATAGTATGGTCAAGTTGCAGAGGGCAGGTGGTCATTGGATGTTTTGGCTGCTCTTGGGCAAATGTGATTTCAGACACACTGTTGCATAATATAGTAAAAAAGCAAAAATTCATGACTTTGGCTATAGAACTACTGCACGACTAATTTACTTATTGTGTCTTTTAAAAGTTGAGGAACAGTTGACCGTACTTATGTGTTGCTTTGAGGTCTGAGAGAAAAAGGTATTTAATAAGTGCAGAGGTGAGACAATTTAAGAGGAGGTAAAGTTTGTGCCCTTCCAGTGAACCTGATATGATTTCATCATATAAAGCTTGAGGTTGTTTATGAGAGGAACAATTTCAGAGTGCCTCACGAGTTTACAAAGGTGCAGTATGTCGCCATTGCTATTCCTGAAAGCCAAAAGCTTTCTGAGCCCTATAGCCTTGGACATAATGCTGACAGACAGCTTGCTCTCTCTCTCTCTCTCTCTCTCTCTCTCTCTGTCTGTCTCTGTCTGTCTGCCCCCCAACAGCCACTCCTCTCAGCCGAAGCAAACTATGAATGCCCCTGTTGTAAAAGAAAATGTGTTTGTGAGCTCAAAGAGGTTGTGTGTCAATATGATTGAGGGAGTGATGGAACATTTGTGACAATGTGGCTGCTATTTGCATTATGTGTAAAGGCGAGTGCACGTGTCTGCAGCACAGATCAGACAGGGAAGGGGAAAAGGGGGAAATACCGCTTAACTGAAACTTGGAGCTGAACCAAAAGCCACAAAAGTAGCTCTGGATCCAGCATCCCTGAGCCCAGCAGAGACGTCTAGCAGGACAGAACAGAGGAGAACAGTGGTTCTATTCAAACCAAACCATTTTTCCCTGGCACCAGTTTCAATGGGTATAAAATGAGATCACTCTTTTTTGCCATCGCATAAATGTCAGAAAAAAATCGAATGAAAACGAATCGAATGAAAAGAAAGCATTTTTCCACATTCCAAAACAGCAGCTGAGCTGTATGTGTCGTGTAGTTGACTGCAATGAAGTTTAATCGTATAGCTACTGGTGTAAGACAAGAAACAAAAATATGTTTGGGTCAAAGCTAATGGGGCCTCATTTTTTCCTGTTTCTTTTCGGAAGTGGAGGGGACTGGAAATGTTTCCCTCACCAGAGTAAGAGCGGAAGAATAAATTCAAAGTATAATTCTACTTTGACCTTATTTGCTCTGCCTTTTTTTCTGTCACTCCTTGTTTTTAAAATTTCTTTCCATCTCCAGGACTGTCAGTTCAAATGTCTGACTCTCTGAGAAATTAGCTTGAACTCATACAAACTTTACAGAGACAGAAAACCAACAACCCTGGAAGCCTCACAAGCACATTTTCCTGATTAAACTGACCCCATGAGAGAAAACAGGTGGGCTGGCTCATCACAGCCTTCACATACTCTGGGAGTTTAGTCACAAGCTGGATTGCCTTCCAGGTGTTCAAGCTAAATACGATGTATTTGAAAACCAGAACGAAATGCAAATTTAATTTTCCTCATACAAAATAACAAATATGGCCGGTGAATGCTCACAGTAGACAGGAACCATAGATGAGTGGGTGAACCACATACAATAAATGCAACCTGTGATTATATCTATCAACACATCTACAGTGGACTGTACACTGAGTCATGCTGTACAGTAGATTACTAAGGAGGCATGTTATGGTTTACTATGCAAAGTGAATTACTACAACCTAAATAAAGCTCTTGACCAAATCTTTGGCAAAGGGCCACGTATTCAGTGTCTCTACTTTAGCACCATTTCAGCAGTTAAACATTTTAATCAACAGGTGCCATAAAAAACGTGTGCTTTTAAAGCTGGTGTTGATGTTACACGACCAATTAAGAATATGTTGTAGACTGCTCACACTGCAGGAACAATTCTTGTTTAACATTATCACTATAATTGAGAAATGGTTGCGGTAACTTTAAAGCCACATAAACCCCCCAAACTTCAAAAAGATTAATGAATGAGCTTCCCACAATTGATTAAATATAACAAAATGTCATCAGCATAAAGAGAGATGTATTGTATAGTTGCCTGTGTAGCAAGTGAGCTGGATGATGCACATTTATGTACAAACAATGTATTTATGAATTCATATATAAATGGCTCTCTCTGCGTCTCCACAAAATATTTTGCAGTGCACACAAAATACATATAGCTATATATAAATGTGAAACAAATCCAATTATAAAAAAATAAGGTTCCCAAATGTATTCCTGATGAGGACTTCTGATAACTGGATGGAGCAGCATCAGGTTATTTCGCTTATGATGTCTTGCAGTATATAAAAAAGACCATATGGAAAAATGATCGATGATTGAAGGGTGTCTTTAAAATTGAGACTGATCTGACTCCATATAACATTTGCTACGTTCAGCAAGGACCACACAGAGATGCAAATGGGAAGGAGAATCTGTCATATATAATCAGCAGATTTTATCTGAAGCCTAGCAGCTCTTAATCAAAACAGCACGGTGAGCCAAACCTGTCTTTAACAGGCCACAGGCTTGGCAAAATAGCAGCAGTAAAAGCTGAGTGAATGAGCTGTTGCATTTAAAAAAGAACTGACATGCATTTGCATTTTTTTTTGCTTTGGTTGGTGTGTGTGTATATTGTGTGCTACTCTCCAACAGTAACAGTATTTTTTGAGGCTGTGGGAAAGTGCTGATCTTTAGATAATCACAACAATGTGAAACAGAGGCAAAGAAACAAACATAAAAACAATACTGGTGTAATATCAAAACTTAACCAAAATTCAATCAGATGTTCAAATATGCCCATTAAAGAGCATCTGTGTGCCATCTTTAGTTAACAAAAAAAACATCTCTGCTTGTCTTTTACGCAGTTAGGGAACCACTAAGAAATTCACATTGAACACTAGACACAAAATTAGCTTTCATTCGATAATATCATTATCTGAGCATTGCCTGTTGGGAGAGAGTAGGAAAATGTGAACACTTAGGAATTCCAGTAAAAGTTGGTAGACAGCTGCCTGTTGTTAAAAGACATTTTGTGCTGAATTAACGACAGTGTTCACTCCCAGAAGAGATACTGCTCACAACAAGCGCCATAAAAAGAATGGTTTGTTTGGTTTGTTATGTAATTGATCGTTAAGGTACGAAATATGGCTGCAACACTGCATTTTGTTCCACACCTTATCTCTTTTATCAAATTAGAATTTAATATATTTAATCTATATATGTAGACTAGTTGAGGTTGGTGCCAGCTTCAGCAGATGGGTTACTTCAAGGCAGCATCATAGAGTATGAACAGTTTTCAACGACTAGTCAACTTATCACACACATCCCGACACATTTCTGTCAAATTTCCTGATGGATGTTTTTTCCATTGTAGGTTATTTTCCAGGAAAGTTAACACCTCTATCCAAGCAAAGCATGAAATAAGTCAAATATTTAAGGAACCAAATTTGCATCAAATTTGACTGAGATTCAGACAAAAACATACTAAACAACCTGACTGCACACGGATCATCTAGTGTTCCATCATTAGCTGCCAAATTAAGTGTTGATTAGTCTCAAAACTATTCAACACAGGCCAAGAATGGGTTCTGTTTTGTAATCACACTACATTTGACGCAGATTAATACCTTTATTTGCCATATGTATTTACTTTCAGTGAAGGCTGTACGTCTCTGGGAAACAATTATATTCAGTTAAGTAACACAGTGTGAGAGGGAATCAAAGCCAGATGGGATTCTGGCACATTACAGTGGACGGCAGCAGCTCCAGGAAAAGAACTGATCACAAAACTGAAAGTCTGGGTTCTTCTCTACATTTCTCAGATGCTCTGCTGTTTAAAAGCGCTTCCACCATTGATCTTTATTCTGTTAAAGGATGTCTTTGTCGCAACCATTCTGGCAGTGAACGTAAAAACTCTAATAAGGTAATCATATAGTAGCAGGAGCTCAGTTTGTTTCCATTTTAGGGACAACAGTAATCTACTGCTTTTTACTGTTGTTTCTTCCCTTGTTTCAAGCAGTCATGGTTATTTGAAGAGCTTTTTTTTGATGTTTTGGATGATGTTTCCATTTCATAATGTTGAAAGAATTTTGGCTAGAAAGATATGTCTAAAGCACATGGTTATCTTCTGAAAATACACTTCTAAAAATATCGTGATCCACTGGGCTTCGTTAATATACTGATATGTGTCTGACTAGGAAGGTGATGAAGGTCATATAAAGACTGAAAACATAATAATGACAATGACACGAAGACTTAAAATATGGACGAAAACAATAATTTCCCCTAATAAGCAAATGTTAAAGTGGCAATGGGTGGCTTACAACAAACACAATTTCAAAAATTAACACTTGTTGAAACACATCTCTATGAAGCAGGAGCATCCACAAGAGCATCCTAGTCTTGCTGGATCCGGCTGGAGTTGGTGTGTTTTTGTGTGACACATTTGCAGATATGATGATTTCCCCAGAGGCCTCGCTCATTAACTGTGGTGTTCTCCTCTGGGGTTTAACACACTGAAAAACAATTAAATGTCTAGTCGTCTAATTTTGGTAACACATCTGATACTTAGAAACTCCCCTCAGCTGATGTTTGTGAACAGCGATAATAACGCTGCAAAATTTCAAACACGGGAAAGGTTTCATCCCTGTCATTTAGCTGTCAGCGCATTTTTTTTTTTTTGCATCTCTGAATTTTGCTTTCACTTCAAACGTCCCATTAGTTTAAATGATGTACAACATAACCACATACTGTTTTACGCATGAAAAGCCATCAAAGTGATAAATACTTTTCCTCAGAGAGCATGTGTGTCCAGACACATCCGAATATTAAATCATGTAGCTCTTATCTGCTACATAGCCATTCAGCCATAGATACGTTCTGCCACATCTTCCACTGTAATATTCAGCCATGTGTCATTAATAAACTCACTGCTTTCCTTCTGTCCTAACAAGCCACAGCCAGTTAGTGATTTCTCTCATCAGCAGCCAATGAATGTCATACGAGGCAGGGAGCAGTTCGAGAGCGACGTTTACGTGCGGAAACAAATAAACCCCAGTACTATATAGCCAAACATCCTCTTCAATACCAGCCAAGTGACAAAATATTTAGGCTAACATATAATCAGTAGAATTTACATCTTTTTTATTTTCTTCTGTAAGTCATTCTTTACAAAGTAGGAACAGTATTGAAGCACCTCTCCCAAGGAGCTTATTAATACCAGCTTTAGCTTAAACTTGCTGACTAAATAGATTCTCTGTAGATCATTAGTTTTTGTTTACATGTGTCAGTCTCCATCTACGCTTAGTTGCTGTTGCTATTGTGGGTCATGGAGGCACTTGTCTTTAACAGACGTTTTTATCCTACGATACCCAGTATTACATTTGATTCAAACCGTAAGTATAATTTCAGATGATTTCCTGAAAATTGCAGAACCCTTCCAGTGACACCAAAGAATCACAAAATCACCATTTGTACAACATTATTTGGCTTCATAAGGACAGAGATGGAGCCAGCATCAGATCTAGCCTGAGGGTAGTACAATCAAGAAATTCAGTCAGCTGAAACGAACGTTTCTGTGGTTTGTAGTTGCAAGTTGTGCTCTGGCATATCTTTGCAAATCACTCAGCATCCCATTCAGGACTCAGAGTTTGTGAGTTTGTGACCAGCTGGTCACTGGTTTTAATATTTAAACTGGCTGCAATTGCGTGTACAAAATGAGAATAAGTAAAATTTTCCGCTTTTTCACCAGCTACTGTTGACACGCCATTGAGAAAAGAGCTTAACTGCACCGGAGGAGCTGCTCAGCAGGAAACAGTCAAAGGCTGGGTCTGTTGGACAGTCCCTCAATGTGACTGTGTTTCTGTATATTTAAAGGAGGACGTAACTGGAAGGGAACATGTGTGCAGAGCAAACATGTCCTGAGGTGCAACAGATGTATGTCAAATCTGTGAGGCTCATCTCTTCCAAAGCAGCAGAAGGGGACAAACATGATTTACAATCTGTGAGTTCGAGGCTAAGTTGACACATACCTGTCTGTTCATTCCACTTTATTTTGGCCGTGAAAAAGCTGCTGAGGTCGACACTGCTGAAACAAACCTCAGTTTTATCTTCAGGTCACAGTCTGTCCTCACTGAGCGGCCACAGGCAACATTCACGTAGCCAAAGTAAATGGAACAGCAACACCAAACAGTATTAACGAGAGCGGAAAAAGTAAATGTGTTTGGGCTAAAATGCATGTTGCAGAAAGAGCAACTTTCCATAGAGCCTTTGATTTTGTATTTTTCTAAAACCGTAATATTAAAGTTCAATGTCTACGGAAACCTAGTGGAATTTAAAGGGTTGGTTCACACAAATCACAAAAAATGCAGTGCTGCCACACCAACACAGTGAGTTTTTTAATTTTTGAAATCATGCATTTTTTACATGGTTGTCATTCAGTCGTCTTCCTCCTTGCCTTTTTTTGGCACATTACTACGTCTCTTTGCCTGTTACTGCCACCCAATGTCAATCCATGGAACAGTTTGAAACTGGTGGCAGGAATTGGAATTGCATTGCTGGATATAAACAGTAAATGGCTGCATTTCTGCATGTGCACGATACAAACTAAACATCACAAAGCACTCACTCAGTAGCACTATTAGCGATCCAAACCTTCACAGGGACCTTTAACTTGTGCCAGTGGACGAGGGAGAGATTAAATCTATTTAGCCTTAGCCTGCATAGACAAAACAAACTAGTCTACAGTCATAAAACCCACAAGATCAGCGCTGTGGCAAACCAACAGCTGTTTAGATTTTTAATCATGTAAGTACTTTAAATTACCTCCTGTCACAGGCTGTAGGCCATGTGGGTACCAACACTGAAAAAAAACGCAACGCTGAGAAAACACATAATTTCAAGGCAACCGTCTTCAATAAATTTAAGTGAAACTCTAACTTTTAAGCTTTGAAAGAAACTAAAAAAAGTCTTCCCGACCTATAATTAACTTCTGTTTTGAAACTTTGTGTTTTAAAAACAAAAAAGAAAATCTGGTAACTGTGAACCAGATGTAAACACAACACACTATGTAAAGAGGCTTTAACAGGGACACTGAAATTATATGAGGATAGGAAGATTTTTGAATGCCATATTTCAATGCTACTGTAAGGGGACCACAAGCAAAAAAAAAATCCATTCACTTCCATGGTTTTGGTGTGGCAGCAGAAAACTATCAAAGCCTGAGCACATAAAACCAAAACTATCAGCACGGCTAGATAGCACTTGACGTGAGTAAGAACATATGCTTTTTGTAATTTCGTTGACACTTCATAATAAATGCTTACACAGCTGTTGATGGATTAGCTGTTGGGTCTCATCTATGACAAAGTACCTGATGGTTGAGTAATTCAAAGAGTTGTTGAAGTCAGTCCTGGCTTAACTGAAGCTGACATAATCATGAATGTGTGCATGCTGACTCTCTCAGTCTGGCCTTCTTTCATCCACCCATTTCATGTTAAGTGGTTGCCTTGTCAGCAGGCTGTGAAGGCCTACAGTTCAACACTCCTATAGCTGCGGGGCCAATGAGAGGCATCTTGTGTCCAGACAGTGGAGGGGAAACACAGCGTGTCTTGTCAGGCAAAGCTCTCAAAAAGTCATCGTGTTCTGGCCACAAGTATGACCATTTCTGCCACAAGCTAAATGGATGCACACGGTTCGACAATAGCAGCTCAGGACAACAGCCAGTGTGTGGGAGTCTCTCTGGTATTGACACGCCGAATATCCAGAGCCTTTAGGCGCACGTGTTAAAATATATTTAACATGTATAAAAACAGGCAGCGTGTGCCAGAAACAGAGACATTTTTCTGCCTCTACACAAGCAGTACTGCTGGGGTGTTTTTCTTTTTTACCAAAAGTGACTCACTGTGGTCTTCCAAAAGCATTCCTCTGTTGCCCTCCGTTTCCTGAATGCCATTTTTGGATACAGTTGAAAAGCAGCAGAATTTTTTCTGTATTTATTTAATTATGTGGAATTTATTGTTTTTGGTTGCTTAAAGAGTTTTTACTTTCATTGCGTTGTTTGTTCCTGTTTGTTGATACGACTTGATATGTTAATATGAAGCCCTGCAGTCGGCATCTGCCTCCACTTAATGAACCAAAGACCCAATTTAATTCACTCCAAGAGGGCACTTATTCTTAAACAGTGTACTGTGTAATTTTCAAAACAGAGGGGGTATAGTACTTCAGCTTTCAATTATATGATCAGCTAAAGTCTTTAACAGTGCAGAAGAACTAAGAAGCATAGTGGATACTTCCACTCAACAAAAATCTCATCTCTTTAAAGTGTATTTTTCACTGAAGTAAGTCTGTGTGGGCTGCTCGGTGTGTTTGCCTCTGGGCATGTGTGGGGCAATGGTCTAAGTAGGCTGTGATTCAGCTCTGTGAACTGTGGCATCCCATCTCACTATGTCACTCAGTTGGCAAAAGTGACCACGAGGGGTTTGGCGATACGCCCTGAGCCTCTACCTCTAGAACATAAAATATGCCATCCGGTCATTGCTATGATTAAATTACAGCTGAGGAGATGACCTTTAAAAAAAATGTGGCCTCATAAATGCCGGCAGGAAAAGATCAACAAATAAATATAATTTATATGATGTCAACTGCCCCATATTGATTTCGTGGTTGTAAAAACAATATTTCTAGCGCCAGAAATGCCCTTAAGTCAAAATAAACTATTATGTTGAATTGATATAATAAGAAATATGCTAATTTGAACTGTATGTGAACCCTATGATTGCATAAGCCCCTGCTTAAGCCTTCATTGCCACCCATGGTTTCATTACATGCATGTGTTTTTATAGCAGAACTAAATTAATTGCTGTACAACTCTCAGGCCACCGCAGGGTGAAGAAAAGGTAAGGGGAAAAGGCTGAGCAGCTTCTCAGATGTCAAGATGCCATATGCACGTTTTATGATGGAAGCTGTAGGCTCTTTCTATCCTGCCTGTCTTCTGATTATGTTCTCATGTTACCAGTAATCCATTGGAACGTTAACTGTAAGTGAAACCGATGACAGCCTGTAATACTGAGTGACAGCTCGGGGAGATAGGGCACCAAAGGTTGGGTGGATTTTCACAGGCACTAATTATATCTATGCAGACCAGTGATAGGAGGTACGCAGAACGAGCACCTGTGTTAGCATCTATGCAAAATTAAAAAAAAAAAAAAAAGAAAGAGTGAAAGCAGGTCAGCTCTTCATCCTCTCACCTCACACACAAACAGCCGTGTTGACTGCAGCTGGGGAGAGGTGAGCTTGTAATGTTTTTTATTGACGTCGCAGATCACAAACTGGCCTCAATGGGACTGAGCCAAGCCCTGGATGGCTTGGTGGAGAGTGGCAGCCTCAGCTGCTCTCTATCATAAAGACCATCCTCTGGGCATCTAGCTGCCCTCGGGACGCCTCCTTTGGGTTTGAGAAACTGCAGCTGTGATGGAAGCTAAAGTGTTTTTGCTCATGCACCACGGACTCCCATGTGTATTTTGCATACACAAACAAATACATGGGGTTTAGAGGGCTGCATGCACATACACACTTAAACATGAACTGATTCCTTGCCAGCTGAAGAAGTCAGAAGCAGTTATAGCTCAGGTTGTTTTAACTCACAGCTCTTTGCCTTATATCTTGCAAGAAGCAGGGGAAGTAATTGAACGATACGGCTCATGTTGAAGCTGTTTACCTCTTAAAGTGACACTTGCTCCTTTAATCTAATCACTTGCATGTCTTTTACTAAAATGATCTGGACAGTACGCAAAGTATGATGCACTGTTAAATGTCTTGTCAGCAAAGTGTGGATGGAAACTTCACATGTCAGTAGCTATAAGGACTGAATCACACCACAACATCTGCTTTACAGTATCTCTGTGACAAAATGTTCCCTCACTTGCCAACGTGTTGCTATAGTCACCTACACCTTGGACATAATAAGCAGCTCGATCTCAGACAGCCAGGCTCACTGCGCCATGCCTCTGTAGGCTTATAGAGTATCAAACCTGAGAGGCTGTAAAGTGGCAGAGGGCAATAGACAAACAGGATCCAGTTCCTTAGTTTGCAAAATATTTGGGGAGATGCCACAAGAGGTGTCATGTGGCCTTCGACCCCAACTTAGTTCACTTTCTGGTCATTTATTAACCATCATTGGCTGCTTGCATGACCCTTCCACCTGCTGTCCATTTCTGCTGAACTGAATTACAAATGAAGCTGTCATAAATCTCATTACATTCAATAGAAAATTTGTGCCACCACAGTCTCTCCATTTGCACTCTCCAGTGCTGGTTGGGAGTTCAGACCGGTCACGTATTTGGCTTACTCTTTAAACGCAACACTTTCCACGTCCCCCAGGTACTGATTCATCAGAACCTCATACATGGAAACCTTGAGCCCCCCACCAACAATCCCCCACTTGACGCAGACTGCTCTTTGCTGTAACTCCAACTGAGCCAGCTGCTGGGCTGCGTGTGGGAGCAAAATGCATTGGGAGAGTTCCTCTTTTATGATGCTCTGCTGCATCATATGGGCAGTCTATTTAGGTCCGGACTGCTGGCATGGACTCTAAGTAGGGGCTTAAGGACCAAACTTAGTTGGAAGAAGAACACCTGATGGCGAAACTGGTCACTGAGAAAGGAGTGTGGGCATTCCATTTGCCTTTTGATGTTTTTTTAAATTCTGTTTTGGGAGAGAGGGAATGTAGGGAGGAGACAGTGAAGACACAGGAGAAAATGTTCTGGTAGGATCTGATGCCAGAAGGAGTTTGGTTCCAGAAACCAAAGCAACTATCTCTTCAAACAAAGAGGTTACTGAGCTCTATGATGTATTCTAAGCCACTGGAACTGAAATTTGGACATGCATATGTTCAGAAGTTGTGGTTTTCAATATTCTATGATGGGTAGCTGGGAAAGGAACCTATGAGTGACTCACAATAGGAAAATTGAACAAATCGCAACTTTTTTTCAACTCCTCTCTGGTGACTGACTTGGTAATTCCATAAGTCTAAAAATTCATAACGATGCCAGTCATGACACTTAAGTTACATAAAAGCAGAAAATGTGCAAAATTAAAGTAAGAGTAGTTGGAGTTTGTAATTTTTTTCCTTTGGATTCTCTGCCCGACATGTGCTTTCAATGCAAATGGTATCTTTGAAACACAGTGGCCTCTTTGTTCCAAAACATCTTTTTTTCATGTTCTTGTGTTTATTTCAGATCCAGTAGCTTGATCTGCGCCTCATAATACAAAACAGACACTCAATTGCGAACTTGACATTTTCCATCTAGGTTAATGACATTAAATGTTACTGTATTTTAGCACTATCGAAGCCCACAGAATGTTTTTTTCTCCCTCTTTATTTTACATTGTGCTGCTTAAGAACAGGTTTTCTAAGTTCTATCCACTGACATAATTTCACACTGTTGTGAATCAATCTGTCAAGAAGCATGGCATGGTCAACGGCATGGATAAAACTTACATATAAATTAATAAAGTAGGTTACAAAATACAGAAGGTCTCCATTCTAATTTCGAGAATGTTACACAAGAATTTAGAGACTTGCCCAGAAGAACATCATTCACTCATGAAGACGTTTTGAGAGAAAAACAAGGTAATTTATGAGCTGGCTGAGCTTGATGTTACTGTTTGGCTGATGATTTACAGAACAAGGGTCATGCCACACTCTCCAAATGTATTTTTTGCTATGGTCCTTCACTACAGGGTGTCCAATAAAGCTCAATACTAAAGTAAGCTATAGAAGAACTGAAAAGCTTTTAATTAGGCTTATTTCCCTTCCACCTTTAAAGTTTAAATCACAATATATTAGAACAAGTGGGACATTTAGTAACTACCACTGCAAGTCTTATTTATTTTCTTATTTATCTTATTTTAGCAGTCAGCATTGTTCTGTAGCTGATGACACAATATTTAAATGAGGTAGATACAATAAAAACCACATGTACAGAACATAACAGAGTTATGTCCTGAAAGTCCTGAAAAAAACAGAAACTGTCATCATATGGTCATAATGTGGAATATTTTTGAGAGGTGATGATTTATATTGATGCCCATTATTGGATCTGATTATAAAGTGTGCCAAATATTTTGCCCTTCCAGAACTGCAGGCGATTAAAAGATGACTTTATGACATGTTGTCATCGGCTGTCACAGAAAGGGTCATTTTCTTTAAAGATATGTTGGTCACAGTCAATCGTACTTGTTTTCCTTGGTGAACGAAGGGAAAACAAACTCATTACGTTATCTTCGTCATAGGCACAGGGACAGACTGTTCTTGCTATTTGGTTTCAAACAGCTGCACACTTGTAAAGCTGTGCACCATTTTTATGAGTTTTTGGCACCCTGTTTTGTCTACTAAACATCAGGCTCATAATCAGAGCTTCTATTAAACCTCATGAACAAGCAGCTATATCACAGGTTTCCACCTTTCTCTCCTGTTGCTGACACAGGATCTGATGGCCCTGTAGAGACATCTAGAACAGTGAGACTCAGCTTACAGCTCGTGGGCCAGATAGGGCGCCGGGTGGTCCACCAAACATTTTCTAAATCACAATGAAAATAAATTGATTCACGCTGGGAATGTTTTTTGTTTGTTTTTACGAATTAGTCAGAGCTGAATGGTGGGACAGATTTGCCAGTTTTGTATACTGGGATAAATTAGGATGTTAGTAACAGAGATCTGATGTTGATCTGCACAGTTCAGTAGGATCAGACTCAAAGCTTTGCAGGGGAAGACTCAAAATCAGCTGAAGAGGAGTAATAGTTACTTAGAATTGAGGATTATTCTGGTCCCATAAATATGTGTTTCTCACAGAAAGAGCTTAAATATGCTGTTCATTTAGTCCTTAATAGGAACAGTTTGTGTTTATAGTTTATGTTCATGAAACATTCCAAGATTTGAGCAATTGCATGATGGAAGAGGCTCCAGCTATGCTTAATGTTGCATAAATTGTTTTTAGGAAGGCAGTTTAGTTAATAAGTCAGTTAATTTGGGGAGAAAATAATTGAAAAAAGACGAGTTATGAGCCCTTTAATGTTAATTCATTTTATCTGATAAATATTACTAATGTTTCTTAACTACCCACTGGCCTTTTGCAAAAGTGACCCCAAAGCAAGGCAAGTTGAGTATCCCTCATCTCGAAGGTGATAATAGTATCTGAACAGGGGTCATGGAACCCTCTGGAGGCACCGCAGCTGTCTTGCTTACGTGTCCATCTTCTCAGACTCCGTTGGGCCGGCTGTGTTGACAACAAAGAGGACAAGAGAGAGATCCATCTTGTGAAGTGTCAGATAACCTGACGTGTGTGGTGACGGTAAAGGACAGTGTAGATGGTGGTGGCATAGCGAGGGTCTTTTCACTTTCTGGCCAAATACGATCATTTATAGGGTGGGAAAGCTGGACCAGGATGGATGCACCGAAATGAACTGGACATTAAACCCCAAAATATATAACGCTCGTAAACACTAGCTGTGTTTGACAGTGATACAAGTGTTGAAGGATTTACAGGTGCTGTGTTGAAAAACAACCTTATGCTTCATGAACTCTTTTTCCTCGTATCACATTATATTCAACAGGTTGCCAATAGAAGATCTGCTTTAACTAAAAACAGTGGTGCCAACTGTTGAATACATTTACTCAAGTGTTGTACAATTTTGAGGTACTTGTACTTTACTTGAGTAGTTCCATTTCATGCTTCTTTGTACTTCCACTCCACTAGATTTTAAAGGTAAATATTGAACTTCGTTCTCCTGCCTTGATCTGACAACTGCTGTATAATAACTAGTTACATTTTGATTAGCTTTTAGATTTACATTAAAAAACCCTTTGTGTATAATGCAGTGACATAGATCAAACTACCTAACAATATATAAAATAGTAATTATTAGCTCCATCTCGTCCAGCTTTATAACCTTAAAAGGGATATATGCATTCATTCATTATTATTATCCCTATAATGATACATTATATCAATTACAGGGATTATTCACCTGAAAAAACAAGTACTTGTACTTTTGTTACTTTAAGTCCATTTTGCTGATAAAACTTTTACTACTTTTACTTCAGTAGGATTTTAAAAGCTTTTACTTTTTACATTGTTCTATTGGTATTTCTATTCGAGCAGATGTTATGAATATATTTTTCCCACCACCCATATTATGCAATTGGCTTTGGATTACCAGAAACACTGTTAAGGATTATTTCTGTGTATCATCAAATTCAAAGCAGGGATTTCTCTTTTTCTTTTCAAGTTGACCTTTGGATCTCAATGGCCTGTAGAGCTGTAAAACCGACCAGAGATTTAATATCAAGGCTGCGTAGCAAGTGGAAGAAGGAGGAAGTGCCAGGGTTGTAGATCACAAAGTGAGTAGACACTGGACTTGGAACCAGCGTGGGACCGGGACACCGACCCATTCTGTTGAGTCATACTGAATCGAGCCATGTGCTTTCGTTCATGAGCAGTGATGTTTTATCAGCGTGAATTGGACAGGATTTGGTTATTTGAATATGGCTATTGCGAAAGACTAAAAGAGTTTTTGTCTTTAGAACAATCAAAGCTTTATTCTGACATAATTAATTCCTGAAATTGCTACCACAGTGCCACTAAAGATGAATTACACAATGGTTCAGCCAGCAACAGCATTAATAAGAAGAGTTTAGCTCTTTACAAGACGTAACCACAACCAGATGGACCATATCAAAGTAAAGTTATTCAAAAGCACTGGCAAGGACTGACCTAACAACCAGTTGTTTGTTTCTAGCAATACATCTTTGTTTACCTAAAACAACCTCTGACATTTCAAAAATACATCTCTACACAACAGAATATGAACATCTGAAAAGTTACTTTAGATAACGTATTTTAATAACCTCCTGTTATTGCTTATGTGCAGTCTCTATAAAGGCAGCAGTAACGTGTTGCCAAAGATCCTTGCCAGTCCCTCACCCCTGAGGGATTTTAGGTGCAGTAATTAGAAGTAATGTTGAAGCTCTGTGAGTTCAGGCATGTCAGCAAGGAGATGGACAGCTCCAACAGGTGTGAAGGATATAAAGTAGGGGGGGAGTACGAACTCTTTTATCCCGGCACAGAGGGAGAAAGTGGTGTCAGAGGGATTGCCCAAAATAACCTGCCTGGTGTCTGGACAGAGGCGATATGATGCAGAGCGAACAGGCGAGAGAGATGGATGGAAAGGGGCCACAGGGTAAACTGTGCTAAAGTGGGGCCATCAGAGGACTGGCTTTCAGCAAAGACAGTGTCAAGGTTAGAAACTGGCAGCAGTTTTTGGAAATGGTTGACACTGTAATGCAATACAGTATGTAAAGGAGGTCATTCTGATAGAGAAAAGACAAAGGTTTATAACTCAGAGGAATTCTGAAAGACTGTCAAAGGACTTCACAATGACAATACCAAGATGATAATGTTTTGCAGGTATATAATGTTTACCATGTTCACCATCTTAGTTTAGTGTGTTAGCATGCTAACATTTGCTACAGCTACAGAATAATGGAATTAGTTTTGCAGGTATTTGCTCGTAACCAAATACTTTGACCACATAATGACGCTAGATGGAGATCACCAAAGTTATTGCAATTTGATCCTGACGGGTACATGGGAATCCTTCCAATAGTTGTTGAAATTTTCATTCAAAACCATTGATGTCAGCCTCATGGAAACTGCAACAGAAAAAGTCAGGGGATCACCAAATTCATTAGGATTCATACTCTGAATAAGATAAGATAATTCGCCTTTATTCGTCCCACAGTGGGGAAATTCACAATGGGACCCTGAATGTCTGTACTAAATTGTCAATACTTGTTGAGGTAAAAGTGGACAGATCATCAGATTGACTGGCAGGCACTGTCACACTAGTACAAAAAAAAAACAATTCATTTTTTCCTATATTTACTAATATTCTATTGGCCTATTGGAATTCCAGTAGCACTGCTTGATAATTAACCATAAATGCATGCACATTGTTTTGTACAGTTGCAGAAATATATACTACACTGTGCCATCCCATACTGCACACTGCATGGAAACTAACCAATAATAGAATTAACTGTAAGAAATGTGAAAGGGTGTATATTTTTTAATATTTGTGTTTTGATAATGAAAAAATTACATTGATTTTCCTGGAGACTTAATAAAAATGAACTAGGCTGACACTCACAGGTTTAGGTCTAAATAAGGAGAGATCTTTCAATTTATGTCACTCGCTTCTGTGAGAGACTCATGAACTTTAAAAAATACAAATTGGGCACTTCCTGCCTAATCTGCCTTGCGTCTTCCAGCCACTCTCATCTCTGCTTTGCTTCCATTAGCTGACTTACATGTCAATTTCATGGTAGTCACACTTTGAATTAATCAAATGAGCATTGGACTTGTCACTTCCAGGATGTATCAGTGGCGTGTGCACAACATACTGTGGACATTTATGGATGAATGCATCTCCAATGCAAATATACACTGCTGTAGTTTGCTGTCCATCTCTATCCAGCTATGACGCATTATGTCTGGATAGACAGGGAGATGTGTGATGAAGAGATATAGTTCCTTGACATCTACATGTAACTAAAAAGTAACAGTGCAATATTCAAATAGACAGTTTGTGCTAGTGGCTCAGCTGGTCAGTTTACAGTAACTGATGTATATTCTATTTGATGAATATATATATATCAAATATATTCACACACACACACACATTCAGTTGCTGGGCTTAGCTTCATAGAATGCAAAAGGCATTCATATTGTGTATCATATACCAGACCTTCATTTCCTTCTACAACCATAAAATAGAGGCAGAGTCAGAAGAAAAAAAGAAAAAATTCTATTTGCTTAAATTGAAAAGAACACTGTGGCCACCCTTCATAGATGCACCCATCCCCATGCAGACCAGCAACAGAAATGACTGATGAAGATGAAGTCTCAAATTAAGCTTCTGTAAATCCAAAACAGAAGTCTTTCTTACTGCAGCTTTTAAGAATATTATTACCCTGTAAATGTTGTCTGGCCTACCATAAGATTTATGGTGATTATTAAGAGATCAAAGGTCTAAATCCAAGAGGATGTCTTTACTTGAAGTCCAGAAATCCCAAAGTATGTTATTTTGTAGACGGCGACAGGCTAGGTAGCAATGATAGATGACAGCTATATTTTTTAAAGTCTATTATCCATGTTCAGTTTGATCCATGCATATAAACATGTCGTGATTTTTTATTTGTGTTATCAGGATGATTAACAACAAAGCTGTTCTCAGGAGGACAGTGAAAGATAAAGGTCTCTGCAGTAGTCTGTTTTACTGGCTACTGTGCACTGCAGACATAATAATACTAGTTCTAAGCACATTCCAGAGGAAGAAAAATAAAGTGTACAGAGCAGCCACATGAACTCTGGACTGTTATGAATGTAGAACATATTAATATTGAAAACAAGCCAGAAAAAACAGAGGACAAGAGATCCTAGAATGATGCCCTGCAGGACTCCTAAATGATAGTCATCCTTTGTGACTTACAAAAACAGTCTCATTAAGCTTCTCCTCAATACACTGGTAACATGTAAGTAAAATTAGTGCAATTTTGTAGAATACCACAGATGATTTGTTCTAGAGAAAGTAAATGTGGAGTAAGTAAATCCTCACACATTGTCCCAAACTGGGAATAGTCCTTACCAAAACGGGATGCTTGGTTTATTAGGTATTCAAAGTGTTATTTTTGAATTTGTCATATTACCTTCTACTATTTCTTGCTCTATGAAGCAGGCTTCACTGAAAACATTAGAAGTAAACTCGTCAACATTTCAACCAATATGTGCCAATGATTAGCACTGGGAAACTTGAACACTTTCATGCTAAACTTTCAAAGATGGAAACTGTCATGAGCCACTGTGTTTATCAGACACCAATTATTAAGAAATTGTTATGTTGACGAGCGCTCAGCTTTTTTATTTCAGGAACCTAGATAAACAAGAAAATATAAATGTATGCAGAAAAAGTACAAAAGGTACATATCAGTGGTACACTATGGAAGTTGAATTTAAAAAATAAATAAAACATCAATGAGTCATAACCCCCCCTTTTAAATATGGCACAAAGGATCTGTAACTCATGAGTATTAAGAGAGTTAAATGGATCTAGTGTTTCCGCTAGCTTAGTCATAGAAACAACTGCAGTCAATTAAAAGTTTGCTTTCATTGCCAGTGAGTCTTACTTTTATCCGTTTTGATGAAACCATTGTAGACATATTCAAAACAGGATTACCCATGGCTCAATGGATTCCATGAACAGTCACAC
>JBBMOC010000017.1:5512977-5584587 GCA_037975185.1 Centropyge bicolor | reverse complement strand
TGACTTCGCATATTTTGATGTTTGTGACGCGTTTGAGAGTTTCTGGAAGAGATATTTTAAGAAAATTTGTAAATCACACTTTACAGAGCAAGTGCATACACATGACAACTAGACGTGTTTAAGTGTAACCACATTAGATTCTAAGTAGTTCTGGTGAATTTCATATGTGCATGAAAAGCCAGACTTACCGGAGGTGGCGGAGCTGGGGGCCTTCTTTTGCTATTTAAAGACAAGTCGGCTAACTCTTTGGTTGGGATGCTTTTGTCTGGTCGATGTTTGGATTTGTCTGCCTTGGACAATTTCTTTGAGGATTTTGACGATTTTTTGCAAGACTTTGAAGATGACAGATTTCGCTTTGGTGGTCGAGGTGGGGCGGCTTCTTCTGAGTTTCCCCGTTTGCGAAATTCATAAAAGAATGTGTCCGTCACCTCGGTAACCCTGTCCACATGGCATTTAGGTGGTTGACCACTGGGCCATGGCAGCGGGTCCTTTGTAAAAGAGACTGACATAGAAAGCCACTGGGTTGGGATCTCGAAACAGTGGTCTGGCTTATCTGGAAAGCTCACCTGGATGATGGGCTCTAACATCGCCCCCTCTATTCTGAGACTTGAAAACCCAACCAGTGGATCATTCTCAAGTTCAGTGTCACGGCTCACCACTTTAACATCCAGTGGCAAACTAAACTCCTTACCCAAGTCCCTGAGTCTGTACTTCTTGTTATCAGTGATCACTTCCACAAAGTGACCCTGCATGTACAGAGGCAGAAAAATCTCCTCTCTCTCATCCTCCTGCTCTTCATCCTCATCATCATCCCCGTCGTTTGGCTCTTGGAGACGATGACACAACAGAGCCTCGACGGACTGCTTCTGTCCCACGCTGCTTTCACTAGGCAGCTCCATCCTATCGCAGCGAACTACCTCCAGCTGTTCCCCCACACTGAGGGCGGGCAGGCCCTCCTCCTCCACTTCCTCGCAGTTCCTCGTCACACTGAGCTTCAGACCTGGGGCCTGGATTGAAGCAACGTACAGCTCATACACTGAATTAAACTCTCTCGGTCGCCTCCGGAATCGTCCACCATATTGCTGAGAAGCCAGGAAGTACTGCTGCGCCTTTCGGCTCTTCGGGCTGGATAATAAAATCATGGCCGAGGTTCCCGTCTTGTGGAAAACCAGGTGGCTTCTCTGGTTGAGTTGTGGCAGCCAGCAGCACTTGAACATAGAGCGAGTCTCTGGGCTTTCCAGTATCTCCACTACTGCAGGGAAGGATTCAGCTGGCTGGGAAAGGACCTCTGTCAGACTGAGCGGGGACACAAAATTCACATCCTTACACAGCTCAGTGACATCGACCACATCCACCTCTAAGCTAGATGGAAACTTCAATACATTCTTCCTCACTGTAAAAAAAGGGAGAAATTATGTTAGTATGTAGTGAATGTAGTAGAGGCATTCAATGAGTACAGAATGCTTTATCAGTAATGGAGGAAGTATTCAGAACCTCTGCCTGAAGCAAAACTTAGTACTAGTAAAAGCGCAGTACAACAGTGTAAAATACTCCTGCAGTCAAACTCTTAATGAAGTAAAAGTACAGCAACATTATCATCATCAAAATGTACTTTAAAGCTGCATTGCCACCACAGGAAACTAGGACCCTATGGAGGAAATCAGTGTTTCCACCACAGGGTCTCAAATAAGTTCCAGTGACATTATTTGACCCCCAACAGTCCCTGCTTTGTCTTTTTCGAGTACTCGCAGCATTTTATTTCAGTTGCCATATTTAAGCATCTGCAGCCACAAACCATATTCCAGCCACATCAACATCAAGTTGAAGAGAGCATGATGGACAGACAATGACAACAAATATATAGTTGCAAAGGGATGTTTAAAAACAGCCTTCACTTTTTTGTCAGCAAACTAATTTGGTTAAATATAATAAGGAACTTGCTGGGATTAAAGGTTATGGGTACTTTGGAGCTCACAATAGGGGAAGTAATTATTTTTTAAAAAAAGGGATCCAAATCAAATTTTAGTGAATTAAAGTCAGCGCCAATAGCATCGACAAACTGTTGCACACTGCACTAAATATAATATATTATCTTACTGAATTGTCTTTACTGATGCACTGATGTTTATTTCCTTTGGGGTAATTTAATCTATTACAAATCATCATTTGTAATGAGCTCAGAATTACTTTTTGGGGTAAAGTCTTAATCTACACACAAATACTAAACTTTTTTTTTAATGTGTATAAATATTTTAAAAGAATAACTTTTAACCTTTCATTCTTTTTAAAGAAATAAAAAGTAGGCTTTGCTCACTGTTCATGACGGCATGGACTTGGTATATTGGAGTGAGGACAAGGGGACGTTGACATTTGGTGGTGTTGATGAAGCGAAACCTCCGACTACGCAGGCAGGGTGAGGACATGATCTCCTGCAGAGTGAAGCACTCGTCGCTCTCACATTCAATGAACTCTCCATGGGAAGAAAATGGGATGAAAACTTCCGCAGAGGACTCCTGTTGTCCTTGAACATGGCAGCGCACCTTATCCTCCTCACCCTCGTGCTGCTCAATGGAGAGCACTGTCAGAGCTCTCCCGGCCCCCAGTGTGAAATTGTCAAAGGTCATCTTGGAGCGGCTGGTGAAGGTGAAGGGAAGGGAGGAATGCAGGCTCACAGGCCTCAGGCTCACCATCTCCTCCATTGTATTGTAGGGCATCTCATCTGGAATAACCTTGAACAAACCTGAGAAACAGGAACAAGTGTAAGTGGTCAGCTACAAAACCAAAGAGCTGATCTCACAAAAGTCTTGTCTATTGCTGAGACTGACCTGTGTGGCCGATAGGCAGCTCAAACTTGTCATTGTTGCTGATGTCTTCACAGCAAACTGATAGGACTTCAATGCCAATGACCTTTATTAGATCCCCAGTAGAGAAACACACTTCACTCCCAGAAATTTCATATATAGACCCTGAAACAGAAAATAATGAAATGAATAAAGACAAGAAAAGCAATGGGCAGATGTATCAAGCAAAAGCAAAATGTCTTATTATTCTAAACTGGATCACAATTTTAAGTACCCTAATATGAAATAGTTCTTGCAACCAATCATGAACAATAGAAACTTTTCAACTAAAATAAATCCTCACTGTCTTATTTGGTTACAATGATGTCTGATTTGGGGTTAAGAAAAGAAGCAAACACATGTAATATATAGACATAAATGTATGCAATAGATACAGAAGACACATAGACAGAGACGCTGACACATTATGATCTGTAGCAATCTCATCTCTTCAGATAATCTTGAATCTCTTCTGCTTTGTTTCCTGTACACTCACAGTTTTAGTTCACAAACAATAACACAAAAGTCCCACCTTGGAAATACACTCCAGAGCAAACTTGCAGGATTTTTGGCAAACAAGTCTTGTCCAAAGATGCAATGAACTGCTGAAGCGGCAGAGCAGTCATACCTGCCATGACTGCTGCCTCAGTGTGCTCCGATCAAAAATGAAGGCAGACAGCAAATGACAAGAGCGGCACAAAAGGAGGATGCTTTCTCAGTACAAAAACCACAAAACTGAATGAGGAAGTCACAGGAGCTGTTTGCACAGTGCTTGCTGTCACAGATGGAGGTCTAGCAATATGCTTTGCTATACTGTGAAGCTGTGAAAGAAAAAAAGAGAAATTAGTTATTGTTATGTAATTTCACTGACTCTATCATCGCATCTTGGTTTGCTGTCATGTAAAGAAAATCAACCAAGACATTAAGATGTATACTTTTATAATAAAATGTGTTAAAATTTGCATATGTGTGTGCATGAGTGAGAGTTGGGACTAAAAATATTGTGCACACTCTAAAAAGAACAAAATCTATTCTCTTTCAAGATTATTTCAGTGTCTAAAAGATCTGAAACCCCTTCATCACGTTTTTACATGTCAAGCAGAGGGACAAATTTGTCATGTTTGATCTGGACAAACACAAAGTTTTTGTATCATATAACAACTGTGTGAACAGATTACACAGCTCTGAATAGAAAATCTCCCCTCAGTGTGTCACACAGTGATGATGCCAAGATACAGCATTAATGGTTGATGCATGACAGGAAGGACAGACATGTTTCACCCAGCCGACACAGAAAAAGGGATCCCTGTGCCCTTCTCTCCAAAAACATCCTGATCCCAGGGCCCTTTAAAGCCTGTGACACATCCCTCCTACAGGGAAATTACCCTCTGTTCTCTTGGAGGCGTAGTAGAAAGCAACAACACCCTCACTTCCTTCTGCTGATCTGAACCATAGAATGAACCAAGCATTCAGAAACGAAGCATCCTCCCACCTCTGTGATATGAGGATGCAGCCCCTGACTGCCTCTGACTAAACCACAACACTTTCCAAATGAGCCCAACAACAGGCTCAGAGATCAGCTTGGTCTGCTGGTTGAACCTCTCGAGGGGTTCCCCCCACTTTCCATGATCCAACTCGATAATGCCACCATAGATGCCTTAATAGAACACTTGACTTGTGCAGAGAAAATGTAAAAGCATAATTTTGTCAGTAACCAGAGTTGAACCACGACATCTCAAAAGGTGTAAGGTAACAAATATAAACATGTGTTCAGATAATTTCTACATTTCTGCAACATATTATTATGAGTTAGATATGTGGGATCTGAGGACACCTAGTGGTATTTGAGGGAATTAAAAGTTGGTCATTGTAATTTCTGTCACTGGATGGAAATACAATGAAAATATGAGCATGATAATTTTTCCCAGTTTCAGTTTATGTTTATTTTATGGACATAATATATTTTATTTAATGGAAAGGGTTTCATTTGGATATAACGCCTTAAGATCGTAAGACTACAACTCCCGATAACCAAAAGCGACGCTTACCCAACATGCAGCTCGGCTTTGAGAAGATGAAGCAAGATGGCGACTAAAACAAGCAAGGAGAGTCCTCCTCCTTTTGATTGTCCATCATGGTGAGAAAATGCATACGTTAAAGCTTCAATCGCGTGTTTTAAATGCGGTATCGGATGCAAATGAGTAATCACATCAACCCATTTATATAATCTATTCTTATACAAAGAGAAGCTTGTAGTTACTGAAGCTAACGTTAGCGGCTAAGTCAGCTAGCAAGCTAACCCGTTAACGTTACCATTGATCTGAGTCACAAACGGCGTTGCTGTGTTTTCTTTCGTTTTTAAGCAAGATGCTTCACATGTTTGATTTCACGGGTGCCAGTTATTAATTGAGGGTGCTCAGTTGTATAAATAAGACATTTTATCATGTCTAGCCCTTGTCTTTATCTGTGTTAGCGTTGCTCTTGCAACAGATGACCGCAGTAAACGTTTTCATTCAGTTAGCTCTCTGCTGAGGTCCAAACGTTTTTTTGAATAAATATTAAATCAATACAAGGGAAACAATACTATAATATTCATGCATTGGTTGTAGTGATCAATTTTGTGCATATACTATATATATGTGTTATAATAAGCGTCTTCTTTCAGGGCAGGCAAGCCGCCCCCGGGGCTCCATCTGGACGTGATGAAGGGCGACAAACTGATGGAGGTAACAGGAAGCTTGGAGGTGTTCCTGTCAGACATGGTGGCCTTGCCATTAGCTTAACATTATCGTATACTCATTGTAAATCATGGAATGGTGGTATGTTAGTTCAATGCACTAGATACGAGCCTGACAGTCCACTTTGTCCCAGATGTGTTGCACACTGGGATTTTCTATGGCTGCATGGCTTCAAACGGTGCGAGAGCAGCATCAGCCCCGAGATTTAAGCTTTTCAGTGGGAAGCAACACTGTTAAGTTATGGCTCAGGGGCACAAAGGCGTTGCAGAGTGTTTACAGACCTTTTCACCAGTTGTTCTAATGATAATGATTCACTGAAACCGTCTCTGCTTTTAGAAATTGATCATAGATGAAAAGAAGTACTACCTGTTTGGGAGGAACCCCGACTGGTGTGACTTCACCATCGACCATCAGTCGTGCTCACGTGTCCATGCTGCCCTGGTTTACCACAAACACCTGAAAAGAGTCTTTCTCATAGACCTCAACAGCAGTAAGACATCATTCACAATCACACTGGTCTACTCATTTTATACTTAGAATCAGTGTATGTATGGGCTGAAGGTTGAAAAACAAATAAAACTGTTCAGCAAAGAATCTGTGTTACTGACAGCAATTACATACAGGTATTACACATTAGAGATGTAGCTGTAAATGTAATGTCTTTGGGTTTTGGACTCTTGGACCAAACATCAGCCTTTTTATAGACAAATCAAGTAATCAAATTGTTGAGAGAATTATTTTAACTCTTTTAAAACTCTGCTACACTTGTATGCAAAATTTTAATGTTTGATGTGATTAGTTCACAGAGCCATCTTGCAAATTGTTCTTTTGTTATTGCTCCATCTCTCAGACTTATTGTGACAGTAATATGTGCTTTGCATCACATTTAAATCAGTTCCATAATAATGTAACTTTTGAAAACTATGAGTACCTTGTCTTCACACATGCAAATGTGATTGTCACTGTTTTAGCACATGGTACTTTCCTTGGACACATTCGTCTGGAAGCACACAAGCCTCAGCAGGTTCCCATAGACTCTACAATATCTTTTGGTGCCTCAACACGGACCTACACCATCAGAGAGAAGCCCCAAACCCAAGGCACAGCTGGCACAGGAGACAGCAAGACCGGAGACGATGAGGAGCTGAAAGGACTCCTTGGGCTTCCAGAGGAAGAAACAGAGCTAGAGGTACAGTTAGTTTCTTGATGTTAGTTAGTTTCAAAATGCACTGTCAAAGATTTGAAGAACATAACATTAACATAAGATCTGGTGTTTGTATGACCTGTTTGTGTCTGTCAAAAGGTTAGTCTGTTAATTTTTCCCTTAGTGATGCTACCTGTACTTCTTCAGCTCAGTCTGATATATTATATATTCTTGATGTTACATTTTGTCTTGTTCACATCCTACCAGAACCTGACAGAGTTCAACACAGCTCATAACAAGCGCATCTCCCTCCTGACAATTGAGGAGGGTAACCTGGAAATCCAGAGACCTAAGAGAAAACGGAGGAACTCCAGGGTTACTTTCAATGAGGAGGACTCCATCATTAACCCAGGTACAAATCAAAGTTAAGGCAGTGCTGAATTAAACACAAAGAAACACTCGCACTCTGAAACAAATCTATGTTGTTTTTACTGACAATGACACAAAAAAATCTCTTTCATGGTTTATTTGTTTGTATGTTATTTGAGATTGTTGGGTGAAAGTTTTACAGCATGTAGCTGGGAAGGAAATTACTTAGTTCTGACTTAAGCTACTTTTTGTTTGTGGCTTGAATATATGCATTTTTTAATGTAAACACTTTTTAAAAAATACTTTCAGAGGATATAGACCCCTCGGTGGGACGCTTTAGAAATATGGTCCAGACTGCCGTCATCCCCATCAAGGTAAGATCTGGTCTTACTGTTTAAAAATGTCTGATTTTGTTCATATATTTTAGGCTACAAAGTATCACTGGATGCTGAACAGTTTGGTCACAGTGCTGTGTTAAAGCAAAAAAAAATAGCTGGTCCTGTGTAGCTCACTGGGTGAACCTGGCCCCGGTATTCTATGACTGAGTGATTCCGATCTGTTTCAAGTAGTGTACTAGTTTATGTGCATGACCTTTAAAAGTAGTAAAGGTGTAACATCATGGGCTAAGAGTGTGACATGTGAAGTTAATACTCTGTCATCCCTGATGCAGAAACGCAGATCAGAGGGCCAAAACACTCTGGGTCTTGATGACCTGACTTCAAAACGCATGCAGGGCTACAGCTTGGGCGGTGGTCTCTATGGAGACTTGCCCCCCACCAGTCATGAGAACCAGCCAACAGGAGCACCAGGAGGTGCTGCTATGCAGGGAGGGCTTCCTCTGCCCTTCCCTAATCCAGCACCAGAGGTGGACCTAGCCCCAGAGGCTCCACAGCCCCCTGTCACCCTCAACCCCACCCCTGTCACAGCCCCCTACCTACCAGAGACCCACAACGAGCCACGCAAAAAGAAGTATGCCAAAGAAGCTTGGCCGGGCAAGAAACCCACCCCTTCACTACTCATCTAAACAGTTTCTTAAAGCTGCTGACTCTCAGGTTCTCAGCAGATACATCAGGGACTGTGACCTGGCAGAGGTGGGGTCATCCACTTCTTTCTCTCTTTTTTTTAATTTGTTGTTACACGTTGTCATCATAAAAAGGCACCACACACTTTCCCTGTGGTCTGTCACCACACATCTACATTACTAAGTGAGCAGCTGATAAGTCGACCAGAAAAAAAGGAGAATCTTGAAGACTGGGGGAAAAAAAAAAAAACAAAAAAAAAAACATAAAAGACTTAAGTCTGTGAGTGACAGGCTACATGGATATGATGGGCCATTGAATTATGTTTTTGATGTGTTGGATGTAAAGTTGGATTTTTTTTTCTACTTAACATGTTTGAACTTTTTTTCCCACTCCTTTAGTATTTTGATAATGCTGTTAAACAACACTTTTATATGAGATATTTTACTGTGAGAAGTCAGAGAATCCAGACATGAGGTCAGTTTCTACTAAAACACAGGGCTGATTTTTATTTTGAAAACCTATTGATATAATGTGAAGTCGTGTTTTACTCACTGAAGCATTTTATGTGTTAGACCAATACATCAACTGAAGTGTCTCGTATTTGCCCAACAAGCCACTAGATGGGGACTTGTGCACAAAGTTCAGACACTTTTCGTTGAGGCTTGGCTGCAGGCTGCTGTTGTTTGTGGCACTAAACCTTGTCTAAAATTTATTCATCTGGATTCTTCAGCAGATAAAAGCCATTTGCGCTGCCCAAACAGTACAAACAGTATGTTGATAGTATTTGTTCTTTTTTTCCCAGTACATTGAGTTAGAAATGGTTTGTTGTTGTTTTTTCTACGTTGGCAATTAATTGGACTGTTCATTTGGTAATAAATATACCAGAATGGGCATGGCAACACTGTAACAATCCAGCCTTACTGCAACACAAAACATTACTGAGAACAAAGATTTGGATTTAGTAGTAGCATGTTAACATCTTTCACATGCAGCAGAGTACAGTGAAGTTCTTACACTATAGTGTTCATATTTTGGCCCTGTACTGACTTGAGACAAAGGAACTTCTTTGCACAGTAGCAGAAAAAGGTTATCTGTTGTGTCAAACATGTAAGGAAGTGGTGGAACATGTCATTGGTTTATACAGAGTGTGCTCTGGGTGCGAGATCAAGGACAGTCAAGGTTTTCCAGGTTTAAGAGCTGTGCTGGTGACTTTCTGTTCTTTTGAGCGTGTGCATTTTGTAATTATATGACTGTAAATAAAAAATGAATTACTTTTGACTCATATGTTTGTACACTGATTTCAGTTGTGAATAAATAATGTTGCATTGCCCTTGCAATGTTAACTGCCCATATTACAAACGAACTGCTCATTCCTACAACTATTATGGAGGTAAACATTGACCATTGACCGCTTTCCTGGTTATGGTTGAATTTTTATGATGCAGGAAATCACTTTCATGACAGGCCAAATAACCCTTCACATAGTGGCAGTAAACTCTGTTAATCTGTAAGCACTGTTTATGGGAAAATGAAAAGAATGAAGTTCACAAATGGCAAAATGTCCCAGGCTCTATAAACATACTCAGAACTGAGAAACACTGAATATTGTATTATTGTGTATTATTTTGGATAATGCATTTACAATTAAAGACAAGAAAATGTATTCCAAACATTTCTATTTACTATAAACTGATCAGGTGCAAATGTGCTCTCACAATATAGATGCAATATCTATTTCAAACATGAATTACAAAATTGCCTCATTATAAACTGTCTGAAAATTAATATAAAATACAAGTGATGCATCTGTTTGAGCAAGTAATGAGACACTAAATAAAATAGGCAGACTTAAAAATGAACTTGAAAATTAGACATGAATATACTTTGAACTTCATCAGTTTCTTACTGAATAATGTGTTTTCCAGGTTTACAGCCTTTGCGGCAGGTATTTCCCTTTATGCTTGTGGGTCCACAGGTTTGATCTTGATGTGGATGCCATTGATTGAACGAAGCACCACTTGAGGAATCAGCTTGGGTTTCTGAGTAGGGTCCTCTATCAGCTCATATTTCTTCAGTGTCATGGCTGTCACCACTTTGAGCTCATTCATGGCAAAGTTCTGACCAATGCAGTTTCTGAGGGAGGAAAACATAGAAAACTAGCAACGTTATAAAGAAATGTTGATAAAGACTTCTAAGCAACAATAGAAGAGGACAGAAACACGTAATTAGTAGCACCATAATCATTATTTTTCAATGTGGACTGACATAATATTAGAAAAGAGTGTACGAAGAACAAGTCTGATATCCTATTCAGAGGACTAAAACAAGATAAGATAAGCCATTATTCGTCCCACAGTGTGGAAATTTACAAATAGGTACTGTCAGGATTGTGCATTGGTTTAAATTGGATCAATCCCAGGTAACACTGAGTTCACCCCATCTTTTGTTAACTCGATCCCAAATAAACCAGTTCTAACTATGTTGGTGAAAAGGGGGCTGCTGTCAGGTTAAACAGCCACAGACTGCAGACCTTTGTCCCATAAATGAATAGACAGTGAGTAACTGGAACCTGAGAACCTCCTTCCCTAGTGTTTAGTCAACTGGTCACAAGGTGTCAGGTGTGGACAAACCTTGGCCCAGCAGAGAAAGGCACAAATGCATGAGGTGACCTCTTGGAAACATTCTCTGGCAGGAAACGCAGTGGGTCAAAGACCTATGTTGAAACATGATGGAAACAAAAGTCATTGTGGCATTAATCATGTGGGAGCTGGCTAGTTAACCATCAAGTGCATTCCAGGTTTAATTATTAAATAATTATGCACCAATGTAATGACGATGTCATTTTTATTATTTGATACATTTTATGTCAAGAGTGCTGGGTCAGCACAGCAAAGAGGGATCACACTTTTACTTTTATCACTGATTCTAGTCATAATGCACATCATGTAGTGAACTGCAACAGGTGAGCTTTCACTTCACAAAGACAACATCTTCACTTACATCAGGGTTTTCCCAGACAGTTGCATTCCTGTGAATCGTAAACACATCTGATCTGACAAGAGTACCTACAGGAAGAGAAAAAAAATGTCTGAATTCAGAGATTGGACACATACAAAGTGTGTGAATACAAACAGATCAGACTTCAACATATTTTAGTGTGAGACACATTATAAAGCTGCTTCTGCCATTGAAAGCCTGAACGAGCAACAGCCTGTCAAACACTGGCCAAAGCCACATTACTTTGGAAAAACATGTATTAAATGATTTAGAAGACATCTGGAATATTTTCTTCTGACAGATTGGTGCAGTCATAAAAACAAATCGAGTCTTCAATGTTAATATTTTACTCACAGTAAATTTAAATGGTAAATGGTAAATGGGTTGTGTTTGTTGGTGCTTTTCGAGTCTTACAGATCACTCAAAGCAATTTTACTTTTCCATCCATTTAAACACACATTCATTCATTGATGACAGACTGGAATGAGGCCACTTGCTCATTAGACATGCACACACTCACATCTCTTTTACCAGTGAGATAAAATGCTATTATGTATGGAACAGTATGCTGTTTTATCTACATCAACTTTCCAAAAAACATTAATAACAAACCTGCTGGCAAAGTCCTTCCATCAAAAAAGGTAATGGGTTTGGTGGTTATTCTGCCAATTCTTGGCACAGGAGGGTAAAGACGGAGGGATTCTTTTATACACATTGTAGTGTATGGAATCTTACTGAGATCCTCCCTTAAAATAACATGGATACATTGTTTTAGTTGTTGATATTCTAAACAGTAGAGTGACCACCTCACATGAACCAGCTGCTGTGATACAGACAGACTTGCTCTGACATTGCTCTGAATTGCATGTGACAATATTTTCAACAGGTAACCCTACCACTCCATGGTATCCTTGCCATCCAAGACTTGCATGATCTCATCCCTGCAAATCTTCTGGTGTTCTGGCTGGCAGGCCAAACTGTACAGGATGAAAGACAGGGCACTGGCTGTGGTGTCATGGCCCGCAAACATGAAGGTGTCCACTTCTGCTCGCAGATCTTCATCTGACAGACCCTGCTGCTGCTCATCCTGAAGGTGAGATAGAAAGACAAAAATATCAAAATTAAGGAGAAATAAACAACTATTTTCTAAAATGTCACTACTACTATGACCACTAGTACAACTTGGAGAAATAATCACTTTCTACTTTATTTGTAAAGACCATTTTAAAATAAGTATGGTAATAATCAAATGATAAAATATACAATAAAGATAATGGCAGTCAGGTTAGTGCTATAAGAATTCACAGAGACATGACTGGTCTATTTCTTCACCAGGTCAAAAGAGGAGATGGGAGAGACGAGGGAACTGGACAAGCCAAAACCACATAGTGTGTTTAGACAGAGGAGATTCATTAACATAACACTGAATTATAGAGGTGTTACTGGGTAGGTTATTGTGTCTTGTTGAGAATACTGACATAACAGTAGTTTATGGAAATTAATTCTCAACATTTCAATGTGTGTGGTCAGCCCACTGAACAGGGTGGAATGACTTAATGCTGTGGTATAAAAGATATTTCTGTTGCTAAATGTTGCAGCAACGGACCCAATGTTTAATGTTTGTCCTGCTATATTGACTTTGTTTGATTAACACTTGATACACTTACCTAGTAAGAAAACATTAACATGGACAGACTTTTATGACAGCAACAAAGCTGAAGTGAGTCAGGCCCCAGCAGCTAAAGGATGTTTACAGCAAGAGGCATTGTCCTTTTTGTGTGGTTATCTCTGCTGTCTGATTTGTCAGTGTGGTGTTTTCAGCCTTGGCTGCACATCAAACTCACAAATGTCATTACATTGATCAAAGTGACAATGTCTCATTCTCTGAAATGGGTAGACTGGAGCTGATATGACTTAACATACTCTTGCAAAGAGAAGGATGTCCAGAAAATCCAAGTGTCTCTTGGCCTGTATACGGTCCAGCTCCTTCTCTTCCTTTAGTGCGTCTTTCCTCTTTCTGATGATTTCCTCTTCAAAAGACATCATGAATCATTATTTGTAGACTAACTCTCAAAATACAGAAATATGTCAAATATCAATCTGATCTCAAAAGATCAGTGTATGGCTGCCCTGTGTCCAGTGTGATTGATATTCTGGCAACTGTCTCAGATATTCATTCATCAAAATATGTCTTCGCATCTTACCTGTATGACTGTGAGCCACCCTGCGTGCTTTTCTGTATCTGAAGCCATGTGGGCTGAGGTAGAAAATGAGGTCGTTGTGGTATGGAAATATCCTGAACCGTGTTATAATCAGATCACTGAGCTCATACACTGCTTTGATGTATGCATTTGTTCCACTGAAATGAGAATGGAGGAAAAAACTGAAAGCTAGATTTTGTCCACTCATGTTTCAGACAGCTGAAGCAGCAACAACTGAAAACATAGAAGTGAAATTGTGAATGGCAGGAAAAGGTCTGTGTGGACTCACCTCTCAGTCTGACAGTTGCTGTTGTAGCTGAAGGCACACTTCAAGATGCTGTCCAGTGTCATGAGGCTCACGTGTTGAAACAATTCAAAGGACTTGTCTGTGTTTGCATAACTTTCCCATTTGTCCTGGAAACAGTGAGAGAACAGATGAGACATATCTGAAGGAGATGGGGAAAAAAAACTCCAAAGCACTTATTGGATCAACCAACTTAGAAAATATGTCACCAAGAGACAGCCTATTTTCTAACATTATTTCACCATTATGCTCTGAATTTACTTATTATGAATTGTGATTTAAACAATTAAACTGGCATTTACATACCAACATAGTTTCAGCAGAATCTGACATCAGTTTTACATATGGTTTTAAAACATCATAATGGAAACCTGGGGTCAAGAGCCTTCTATGACGAAACCATTTCTGACCGTTTGTCACCAATAAGCCATCTCCTGTAGACAGAAACAGACAGGGTGTGTGTGAGTGAGTAAAGCAGCCAAATAAACAACTCTGGAATAAACCATAATATGCTGTAGGAGACAGAGAAAACAGCCTTACCAATCCAAGACTCAATAAACCCATATACAAGTTTATCTTTTGGTTCTGTTATGAAACAAAGACAAAGATTTTATTTCATTGACATTTCACTAAAAAATGTAATTAAGGGCCCAAAAACATAGATTGATAGATAGAGAGATAGACAGATAAATAGATAGATAGATAGATAGATAGATAGATAGATAGATGACAGTACATGCCAGTAATAGGTATAAGTAAAACAGTATGTCCTTTAAAGACAGGAGAGCATATGAAGCACTGAGCTGACAAAAGATCAAAAATAATGCCTCACACACCTGTTGATGCCAGAATAGTTTTCACATAATCTGGATGTTGAATCTCGAGGAAACAAAGAAAGGGACCAAACCACATTGGAAAAGCATACGGATACTGCTCTCCCCATTTCACTTCTGTAAACAAGCCTGTCCCGTCTTGTTTAAGCTGCAAGAAAAATTAAAACACAGGAAAGGTGACAAATATATTTCAGTCCTCTGACCTGCATGCTTTGTAACTCATTTACCATCAGGAATATAGTATAGGTACCTCAAAATTATACTTAATAACTATTTTGATTCTTGCACAACTAATTTGCCAATACTTTTGATTCTAACGACCAGTAATGTAGGCTGCATTGTGCAGACTCACTTATCTAACAGTAATATAAAGTGTAACAGTCATATAATGTGTTGCTGAGTGCTGATGACTGAATTACCTGATTGAGATGTCCAAAAAGCCAGTGTGCTGGTGGTCCTGGAAAAGCCTCAAAGTTCCGAAATGCATCCCTTCTTTGGGCGAGCAAGACTGTTAATTTATAGATGACGACAGTGAGACAAACAAGAGCCAACAGGTGATGCATGTGAGGCCAACCCAGCTGAAGTTTCAGGACAGATTCAGGGAGCTGCATTCTGACGGTGTCTGAGTCTCAATGCAGGAAGAACTCACAGGAGGCGACGAGAAGCGGTCACTTTTATCAGAGGCCAAATAACCTTTCACACAGTGGAAGTAAACTGGTAATGAAAAAAATGAACTTCAAAAAAAGCAGGCAAAGGTCTCAGTAAATATGATCATCAGTGATCATAAATGATGAACATGCATCCGAGAACAATTGGATTACGGAACTATTTCTTTTGTTGCCAGGATGTGAAAGAAAGATATAAACAACACATCGTGAAGATGTTTTGTTATGTGATATGAAAGTTGTTGTTTTACTTAAATAATTCATAAATCATCTTATAGATATATACACAGCATAGATAACACTGCATAAATAGCAGCAACAACAACTGTTGACAGGTTTATGTGAGAAATTACACCTGTTAGTGATGCATGCGTGTCAGTTTTTGTTGAGACTATTCAGAGAGTTGTTAGTTCAACTGCCAAAGCTCCGACTACAATACGCTGTCATGTTAAGATTTGTCATATTCAGGAATGTGCAACAAGACAAGTCAACATCAAAGATTTAAAGAACTCATGATTCAGTGAAACAACAATGTTAAAATCACTCACATCAGATTCATATTGTTCATGTCATCCAAAGTTTTCCGTTGCTGCACTTTCCAGACTTGGTGCTTGTTATCAGTGTCTGCTCTCTGTCGACCCAAATAATCTTGAACTTTCAACTGAGTCCTGCAATAAACACAATAACTGCAGAGCATTTAAAACTGCTGACGAAGTATTACTGGGTACTGAGCAGTGTGGTCATGGTGCTGTGTTTAAGCAAAAAAAACAAACAAAAAAACAACAACAACAACCAAACAAATAAAAAGTAATGTGGGTCCCTGTGCAGCTCACTGGGTGTGGTGTACTCATATCATGTTGTATAAGACATTGCTAATTAGCATTGGGTTAAATGTATGACCTTTAAAAGAAGTAAAGGTGTAACATCATGGGTTAAATGTGTGCCATATATTAATAATCTGTCATCCCTGCTGCAGAAAGAGCAGATCAGAAGGTGCCCAGCAAGTCACTAGGATAAAGGTCAGGGAGTTTTCAGTGAGGTTCAGCTGCAGGCTGCTGTTGGTTGTGGCACAAAACTTTACCTTCACCTTGTCTGAAATCTACGTGACATCTCATGAAAGTGGTGCTGCAAGCTTCACTGCAACAAATACTAACCTTACTGCAAAACAAAACATTAGAAAAAAAACAGAAAGATTTGGATTTACTATGTTTTAATGGAAGCATTTTAATGTGATACAGCCCAAAACTGTGCAATAATGTTTGTGTTTATCTTAATTAAGGAACTGCACTTAATTTGTTTATTTTAGGGCTTAAAACTATTGCTGATAATGTAGACGACAGAAACATAATTTTATTTTCAGCATATATTGTGTAGAAAAAAAGATAAAACATTAACATGGAACTTTTTACACAGAAGCAGTAGCGCCCCCAGGTTGTTTCAGGGGGGAAACTTTCGCCGAACTCCGGATGCAACCTGGATGACGAACAGTAATTGTTTCTTAATTGCTGCTGGACTTGTCTGTATTTTATAGGTCAATAGTTGGTGAAAATAACCAATGAGAACTTTTTGAAACCCCCACTCTATGAAGACGAGTGTCATGAAGATGTTTTGATGTCATTTTTAGCACTTTTGTCGAACTTTGAAATCCCGTCACTGTGTGCGGCAGCAAATTCAGACACCCCCTGGTGGACATTCACGACATTGCAGTTTCAGTGTTTGCTTTTACCCATGGCTAGGCTTTGGTTTATTTACTTTGCAAAGAGATTTATGTTGGCATTTCTGTAGTAGTTTCAGGGAAGTAAATACATAGTTGTGTAGCTAAAGTTGAATACAGTGCATAGCTTATGTGAATGTGTGTATAATTGTGTAAGGTAAAGCATTTCAGTGGTAGATAAACTGTAATGGCTTTATTTACAATATTTTGCATTTCTCTTAAAGTGATTGTGTTTTGACCTGCTTACAAGAACAAAGGTATTGCAGACTAGAAACTGCTTGTTGAAAAAATAATAATAATAATAATAATAATATCACTGTACAATGTTATTATTGTAGATTCAATCATATACAAGTGTCAGTGTGTACTGAATTGTTCCTTAAAGTAGACAATTATAAGAAGTACACCAGAAATGTGGGATACTTAAGATGTAACTGTGAATTCACTGGGATATTACAGTTGAATGCATGAATGTCACTCAAAGGAATGTTTTGTTGTTTGAGTATTTGAGTGTTTTTGGTAAATAAACATACCAGATGCAATTTGGATGATGAACAGTGAAGGTGTCTTCATTGATGCTGGACTTGACCCTGTATTTCACAGTTGTTTTTCCTGGGATCAATAACATTAACATCTTTCACATGCAACAGAGTACTGTGAAGGTCATACAGTATAGTGTTCATATTTTGGCCCTGAACTGACTTGAGACAAAGGAACTTCATCTTTGCACAGTAGCAGAAGAAAAAGGTTATCTGTCGTGTCAAACATGTAAGGAACTGGTTCAACATGTCACTGGTTTATACAGAGTGTGCTCTGGTAGGCAAAATGTCCCAGGCTGTATAAATATACTCGGAACTGAGAACCACTATGTATTATATTCGATAATGCATTTACAAATAAAGACATGTTGTATTTCAAACATTTCTATTTAGTATAAACTGATCTGGTGTATTATGTCCTGTCATAACATAGATGCACTTTCTTTTTCACGGATAAAGTACAAAATTGCCTGATTAAAAACCATGAGAAGATTTATATCAAATACAAATGATGTATCTGTTTAAGGAAGTAATGAGCCACTTAATAAAATAACCACTAAAAATACTGCACTTTACACTTGTGGATCCACAGGTTTGATCTTGATGTGGATACCATTGAGTGAGCGAAGCACCAGACTAGAAATCAGCTTGGGTTTCTGAGTGGGGTCCTCTATCAGCTGGTATTTCTTCAGTGTCATGGCTGTTACCACTTTCAGCTCATTCATGGCAAAGGTCTGACCAATGCAGTTTCTGAGGGAGGAAAAAAAAAAAAAGCAACATTATAAAGAAATGGTGATAAAGACTTGTAAGCAATGACAGAAGAGCACAGCAACATGTCATTAGTAGCAGAATCATTATTTTTCAATGTGGACTGACATAATATTAGAAAAGAGTGGACGAAGAACAAGTCTGATATTCTACTCAGAGGACTAAAACAAGTATGTACTTTCAGGATTGTGCATTGGTTTAAATTGGATCAACCCCAGGTTACACTGAGTTCACCACATCTTTTGTTATCTCTACCCCAAATAGACCTGTGTTGGTGAAAAGGGGGCTGCTGTCAGGTTAAACAGCCACAGACTGCAGATCCTTGTCTCATAAATGAATAGATAGAGTAGAGTAGCTTGAACCTGACAACCTCCTTCACTAGTGTATAGTCAACTGGTCACAAGGTGTCAGGTGTGGACAAACCTTGGCCCAGCAGAGAAAGGCACAAATGCATGAGGCGACCTCTTGGAAACATTCTCCGGCAGGAAACGCAGTGGGTCAAAGACCTATGTGGAAACAGGTTGGAAATAAATGTCACTGTGGCATTAATTATGTGGGGGCTTGCTAGTTAACCATGCACCAATGTCATGAGGACGTGACTTTTATTATTTGACACATTTTATGTCAAGGGTGCTGGGTCAGCACAGCAAAGAGGGATCACACTTTTACTTTTATAACTTATTCCAGTCATAATGTAAATCATGTAGTGAACTGAAACAGGTGAGCTTTCACTTCACAAAGACGACATCTTCACTTACATCAGGGTTTTCCCAGACAGTTGCATTCCTGTGAATCGCAAACACACTTGATCTGACAAGAGTACCTACAGTGAAGAAAAAAAAATGTCCAAATTTAGGGATTGGACACATACAAAGTGTGTGAATACAAACAGATCAGACTTCAACATATTTTAGACACATTATAAAGCTGCTGCTACCATTGAAACCCTGAATGAGCAACAGCCTGACAGTGGGTCTGGTACTGACTGTTCATCAATGTTTCACTATGTTATCAAACATTGGCCAAAAGCCACATTACTATTGGAAAACATGTATTAAACAGTCATAGAAACAAATTGAGTCTTCAATGTTAATACTTTACTCACAGTAAATTTAAATGTTAGATGATAAATGGGTTGCGTTTGTTGGTGCTTTTCGAGTCTTACAGATCACTCAAAGCAATTTTACTTTTTCATCCATTCAAACACACATTCATTCATTGATGACAGACTGGAATGAGGCCACTTGCTCATTAGACATGCACACACTCACATCTCTTTTACCAGTGAGGTAAAATGTTATTATGTATGGAACAGTATGCTGTCTTATCTACATGAACTTTCCAAAAACAGTAACAACAAACCTGCTGGCAAAGTCCTTCCATCAAAAAAAGTAATGGGTTTGGTGGTTTTTCTGGACATTCTAGGCACAGGAGGGTAAAGGCGGAGGGATTCTTTTATACACATTGTAGTGTATGGAATTTTACTGAGATCCTCCCTTAAAATTACACAGACACATTGTGTTAGTTGTTGATATTCTAAACAGTAGAGTGACCACCTCACATGAACTAGCTGCTGTGATACAGACACGTAATAATACATTTATTAAATGTAAATAATAAATAATGTATTTATAAAGTGCCTTCAATCAAAGTGTTGTAAATAGGTTTGAATGGTACAAATAAAAAAAAGGAAAAATATTTGAAAGTCTCAAAACAATTATAAACAAACAAAAACACTATGAAAGGAAATTTGAACAATGGACAGACAACAAGACTTATGCACAACATTACAACATTAAACAAGTGGGTTTTTAGCTTTGCTTTAAATACATCAACCGAACATGCCGGCCTAATGTCTTTGGGTAGACTCTTCCATTATGTTGGTGCAGGAAGTGAAAAAGCCTGCTCACCAACTGTCTTTTTACAGACCCTGGGGACACTAGAAAGACAAGACCCTTGAGAATGTAGAACATGTGCAGGTGTGTCAGAGTTTGTGAGGTCAAACAGGTACTTTGGTGCAGTGTCATTTATCATTTTATAAGTTAACAGCAGCACCTTAAAGTCTTCCCACAGGACAGGATTGATCTAATCTTGGCAATATTTCTGAGGTGAAAATGGACTACTACGGTCACCTCCATGTACATTGAAAAAAGCAATGGACCCAGTACGGACCTCTGTGGAACCCCATGCCTAACAGCGCAGAACTCAGAGAACATATTGTTATGTAAAACACATTGAGATCTTTCTGATCTCAACCACTGGAGCACCTGACCAGAAATACCCAAATAATTATTGAGTCTGTCCAGTAATATACAGTACAGTCTACTGTATTGAAAGCAGCGCTAAGATCCAACAACAATAACACAGATGCTGACTCTGAGTCTACAGCCAATAACAAATCATTCACCACCTGAATAAGTGCTGTTTCTGTGGAGTGCTTTGCCCAAAATGCAGACTGAAGTGGCTTAAAGAGATCATTACAAGACAAATAATTCAAGAGATATAATTCAAGAGATATAATTCAAATAATTCAATTCACTGATTTGACAGCACTTTCTCAAAAACTTTTGACATGAAAGCAAGGTTTGAGGCAGATCTATAACTTGTTAGGGAGTCAGCATCCAAGCCAAGTTACTGGTCAGGAGGTACTGCAGCTTCTGGCACTTCTGTGTTGGTTTCATTTTTCAGCACCGAAGGTTGTCACATGGTTTAACCACAGCAGTTTTGTAGCAACCCGGGAAAGCTCCTATAGAGAGCAATAAGTTCAACATATAGGCTACAGGATTAAACATAAGGTCCAAATGCAGACCGCAGCTCGTTAACATCCCATGATGGCAGAGGATATAGAGAGCAATTTGTACATTGTGATGACATGGCAACCTTAATTAGAGTGGCCAGACTAGACTGAGGTATTGTTGTTCTGATGTCCTCTACCCTATTATTAAAATACATTAAAAAAAATTCATGTGCCAACAGATCAGTGCTACTGACCGCATGATGATGTTGTGTGAGTCTAGAATGGTGATTATCATTTGCCAACAACTCATGCCTGGAATGACCACATTGATAGGGGTTTAAGGGTTAACAAATCCTCATCTATTCATAAAAAATTCAAAATTTTCAGTGAGGCGGCCCACTGAAAGCTCCTGATTAAAGACAGGATAGACCACATCAGGCAATCTTAAATTAAAGTCATATAAGGCTCTGGGGTTGATGTATCGAGAATACCTTATTGCCCTTTATTCTTTCCTTAAGGTAAGCAAACTAGGAATTAAAATGTCATACAAGATAAGTGAATGGTCTAAAATTGGTAGTACACATGTAACCCTACCACTCTATGGTATCCTTGCCATCCAAGACTTGCATGATCTCATCCCTGCAAATCTTCTGGTGTTCTGGGTGGCAGGCCAAACTGTACAGGATGAAAGAGATGGCACTGGCCGTCGTGTCATGGCCCTCAAACATGAAGGTGTCCACTTCTGCTCGAATATCTTCATCTGACAGACCCTGCTGCTGCTCATCCTGAAGGTGATATAAAAAGACAAAAATATCAAAATAAAATAATATGAGCACTACTATGACTACTTTTCCTGCTATATTGACTTTGTATAATTACCATTAGATAAAATTTTCTAGTTAGAAAACATTTATATGGACAGACTTTTATGACAGCAACAAAGCTGAGATGAGTCAGGCCCCAGCAGCTAAAGGACATTTACAGCAAATAACATTGTCCTTTATTGTCTTCATCAGTGTTACAGGCATTGATAGTAACTGCATTTAATTTGCCGAACACATCCCTTTTGAGGATGACGTCACTGAGGACTCCCTACTCTGGGATTGCCTCCCATCCTCCCTGCATTGCTTTTCGTCGGCCAACCAGGTGACCCCAGCTGGCCCACTCCTCCCTTCAGACTGAGCCTCCACTGCAGTCACCCGTAGCCGTCTCTGTTTCCTCTTGCACTGGGATTTTGTCACTTGTAAATGATATTTGCACATTATGGCAGATTTCTAATATGATCTCAGGTTTTATACAGTACATGACTCATTGTTTCTTCTTGTTTATCTGAGTTATTTACAATTGTATTATTTATAAAAATTATTTATCATAATACAGTTTGTGTGGTTATCTCTGCTGTCTGATTTTTCAGTGTGGTGTTTTCAGCCTTGGCTGCACATCAAACTCACAAATGTCTTTACATTGATCAAAAGTGACAATGTCTCATTGAAATAGGTAGACTGGACCTGATATCACTTAACGTACTCTTGCAAAGAGAAGGATGTCCAGAAAATCCAAGTGTCTCTTGGCCTGTATGCGGTCCAGCTCCTTCTCTTCCTTTAGAGCTTCTTTCCTCTTTCTTATGATTTTCTCTTCAAAAGACATCATGGATCATTATTTGCAGACTAACTCTCAAAATACAGAAATATGTCAAATATCAATCTGATCCCAAAAAATCAGTGTATGGCTGCCCTATATCCAGTGTGATTGATGTTCTGGCTACTGTCTCAGATATTCACTCAAATTATGTCTTCACATCTTACCTGTATGACTGTGAGCCACCCTGCATGCTTTTCTGTATCTGAAGCCATGTGGGCTGAGGTAGAAAATGAGGTTGTTGTGGTATGGAAATGTCCTGACCCGCATTACTACCAGATCACTGAGCTCATACACTGCTTTGATGTATGCATTTGTTCCACTGAAATGAGAATGGAGGAAAAAAATGAAAGCTAGATTTTATCCACTCATGTTTCAGACAGATGAAGCAGCAACAACTGAGAACATTGAAGTGAAATTGTGAATGGCAGGAAAAGGTCTGTGTGGACTCACCTCTCGGTCTGACAGTTGCTGTTGTGGCTGAAGGCACACTTCAACATGCTGTCCAGTGTCATGAGGCTCACGTGTTGAAACAATTCAAAGGACTTGTCAGTATTTGCATAACTTTCCCATTTGTCCTGGAAACAGTGAGAGAACAGATGAGACTTATCTGCAGGAGATGGAAAAAAACTCCAATGTGCTCATTAGCATTCACCATTATGCTCTTAATTTACTTATTAGACTGTCATTTGCATACCAACATAGTTTCAGCAGAATCTGACATCAGTTTTATATATGGTTTTAAAACATCATAATGGAAACCTGGGGTCAAGAGCCTTCTGTGGCGAAACCATTTCTGACCTTCTGACACCAATAAGCCATCTCCTGAAGACAGAAACAGACAGGATGTGTGTGAGTGAATAAAGCAGCCAAATAAACAACTCTGCAATTAACCATAACATGCTGTAGGATGCAGAGAAAACAGTCTTACCAATCCAAGACTCAAGAAACCTGTATACAAGTGTTTCTTTGGGTGCTGTTCGGAAACAAAGACAAAAATGTTATTACATTGACCATAGCTTTAAAAATGTAATTAAGGGCCCCATAAAATCAGTAGACAGATAGATAGATGACAGTAATACATTTAAGTAAAACAGTGTGTCCTTTAAACACAGGAGGGCATATAAAGCACTGAACTGACTAAAGATAAAAATAACCCCTCACACACCTGTTGATGCCAGAATGGTTTTCACATAATCTGGATGGTGAATGTCGAGGAAACAAAGAAAAGGACCAAACCAAACTGGAAAAGCACACGAATACTGCTCTGCCCATTTCAATGCTTTAAGCAAGTCTGTCCCGTCTTGTTTAAGCTGCAAGAAAAACGAAAACACGGGAAAGTTGACAAAAATCTTTCAATCCTGTGACCTATACGCTTTGTAACTCATTTACCATAAGGAATACAGTACAGGTACCTCAAAATAATACTTAATAACTTTCTAGGTTCTTGTACAACTAATGTGATGATACTTTTGATTCTAACAACCTAACTTATGTAACAGTCATATGAAGTGTAACAGTCATATAAAGTGTTGCTGAGTGCTGATGACTGAATTACCTCCAAAACATGTCCAAAAAGCCAGTGTGCTGGTGGTCCTGGAAATGCCTCAAAGTTCCGAATTGTATCCCTTCTTTTGGCAAGCAAGATGGTTAATTTATAGATGACAACAGTGAGACAAACAAAAGCCAACAGGTGATGCATGTGAGGCCAACCTAGCTGAAGTCTCAGGACAGATTCAGGGAGCTGCATTCTGGCGGTGTCTGAGTCTCAATGCAGGAAAAACTCATGGGAGGCAACAAGAAGCGGTCACTTTTATCAGAGGCCAAATAACCTTTCACCCAGTAGGAGAAAATTCTGTTATTTTTTAAGCAATGTTCATGGGAATAAATAAATTGAACCTGAAAGAAAGCCAATAAAAGGTCATGGACTCAGTAAACATGATCAGAAATGATTAACACACAACAGTAGGATTATATAAACTATATAAAAAAATAAAAATATTATCTCACAGGGCCTCTGTAGTAAACAACATAACACTGCATAAACAGCAGCAACTACAAGCTGTTGATAGATTTATATGAGAAATTACACCTGTAAGTTGTGCATGCATGTTCAATTTTTGTTGAGACTGTTGAGAGAGTTGAGACAGTTGTTGGTTTAACTGTCAAAGCTCCAACTACAGTACGATGTCATGTTAAGATTTGTCACATTCAGGAATGTGCAATAAGACAAATCAACATCTAAGATTTAACAAGCTCATGATTCAGTGAAACAACAATGTCAAAATCATCAAGCATTAGTAAATTTTTGTGCTTATATGACTCACATCAGATTCATATTGTTCATGTCAAGTAATGTTTTCCATTGCTGCACTTTCCAAACATTGTGCTCGTTTTCTGCCTGCTCTCTGTTTACCTAAATAATCTCAACCTTGCAACTGCATCCTCCAAGAAACACAATAACTGAGGAGCATTCAAACCTGCAGTATATTTTATGTAACTAAAACAGTTATTTCAAGAAAGTCAAAAAGAAAGAAAGAAGTTAAGTTTAAGCTTGGCACATAAGTACATTGTATTAACAGTACAACAACAATTTTTGTTTTACTCAGATGATGTACACAAGATCTCATGGATTTAAAAATAAAAAAAGCAGTGAGCAAGAACCTTTATATGAGAAAACACACTTGTTACTGTTGCACATATTGTATCTCAACACCTATGCTAACCTGTCCTTACAAATTCAAACTTTACTTGATTGCCACTGTTTTAATACATGGAGCTTTGTTTGAACACATTCTTCTGGAGGCACACAAGCCTCAGCAGGTTCCCATAGACTCTACAATATCTTTTGGGGCCTCAACACAGACCTACACCATCAGAGAGAAGCCCAAACCCAAGGCACAGCCTCTAGAGGCAACAGCAAGACAGGATATGATGAGGAGTAATGTAAATTTGTTTTTGGGTTTATTGTGTATATTGTTGTGTTGTGAAGTTGTAATATCTTGATATCAATGCAGCCACACTACATACAGTGCCAGTCAAAAGTTTGGACACACCTACAGCTGTTCCATCGGTATGTGTATGTTGCTTTGGATAAAAGCATCTGCTAAATGAAATTGTAGACTCTCCCTCCTGGCGACTGAGGAGGGAAACCTGGGAATGCAGACACTGAAGAGGAAACAGAGGAAGTCCAGAGTGACCTACTCTATCATTAATCTAGGCAGTATTCGTTTTGTTTTAGGACTAGGTGGTACAATCCCTTTTATTGTTGTTGTAATTGCCTTGAGACATGCTGGTGTGAGTGGGTTAGAATTGGGAGGGAGGAAGAAGGAGAGAGGTGTGTTTGGGTTTGGTTTGTGACTCTATTGACTGAGGCGCCTGGATCCAGTTGGAGGGGAAATGCATTGGTTCCTAATAGATTAAGTTGGGCCTTAGTTCTAAAAAGTTAAAGACATGGCATAGGTGGCATAAGCATAATTTGGGACACATCTTCAGTAGTTGACCCGGGGTTTATTGGGTGTTTCAGCCATTATCACTAGACACGCTCACCTAAGGAAGCCCGTGGGGTTGATCAAGTCTCAAACAGTATGTTGATAGTATTTGTCCTTTGTTTTTTATTTCTAGTATACTGAGTTACAAATGGTTTATTGGCTGTTCTTTCTACATTGGCGATTATTTAGACTGTTCGGTAACAAACCAACCTTACTGCAAAACAAAACATTGAAAAGAAAGATTAGGATTTAGTGTCATTAATATCTTTCACACGCAAGAGAATAAAGTGAAATTCTTACAACATAGTGTTCATATTTTGGCCCTAAACTGACTTAAGATAAAGAAACGTCATCTTTGCACAGAAGCAGAAAAAGGTTATCTGTCATGTCAAACATATGAGGAAGTGGTGGAATAAGTCATTGGTTTATATAGAGTGTGCTCTGGATCCCAGATCAGAGACAGTCAATGTTTTCCAGGTTTAAGAGCTATGCTGGTGACTGTCTGTCCTTTCGTGTGTGGATGTTGTAATTATATGACTGTAAATAAAAAACGAATTACTTTTACCTCATACCTCTGTACACTGATGTCAAGTGTGACTAAATAATATTGCATTGCCCTTGCAATGTTAACTACAAACTGCTCATTTCTACTTATCTGGAGGTAAACACTGACCTGATGTCTCTTTAATGGGAATGCATGATTTCAAGGACCATAGAAAAGTCATGATCCTGACACATCAACAACCCTTCACACAGTGGCAGTAAACTTTGTTAATTTGTAAGCACAGTTTATGGGAATATAAAAGATAAAGTCAAAAAAAGGCTGACACAATGTAATTTCATGTAATAAAATATTGATTATGAACTGACCCGGTGCAAATGTTGTCTTATATATAGATGCTATGTCTTTTTCACATAGGAAGTGGAACAGTGGAAAATTGTCTCATTATAAACTGCCCAATTGTGAGAAAATTAATATACAATACAATTGATGCATCTGTTAAAGCAAGTAAGGAGACAGAAAATAAAATCATCATCGTTGTGGACAGATGTCAGGGTTAAGACTTAAAAACGTACTTAGATAATGTAAATTAGACACAAAGAAGCTAAATAATGCGTTTTCCAGGTTTACAGCCTTTGCTGCAGGTATTTCCCTTTACGCTTGTGGGTCCACAGGTTTGATCTTGATGTGGATACCATTGAGTGAGCGAAGCACCAGACTAGGAATCAGCTTGGGTTTCTGAGTAGGGTCCTCGATCAGCTGGTATTTCTTCAGTGTCATGGCTGTCACCACTTTCAGCTCATTCATGGCAAAGTTCTGACCAATGCAGTTTCTGAGGGAGGAAAACATAAAAATTAGCAACATTATAAAGAAATGGCGATAAAGACTTCTAAGCAATGATAGAAGAGCATAGCAACATGCCATCAGTACCAGAATCATTATTTTTCAATGTGGAGTAACACAATATTAGAAAAGAGTGTACGAAAAACAAGTCTGATATCCTACTCCAATTAAATTGGATCAATGATAAGTTACACCTTATCTTTTGTTAACTCGACCCCAAATAAACCAGTTCTAACTGTGTGGGTGAAAAGGGGGCTGATGTCAGGTTAAACAGCCACAGACTGCAGACCTTTGTCTCATAAATGAATAGACAGTGAGTAACTGGAACATGAGAACCTCCTTCCCTTGTGTTTAGTCAACTGGTCACAAGGTATCAGGTGTAGACAAACCTTGGCCCAGCAGAGAAAGGCACAAATGCATGAGGCGGCCTCTTGGAAACATTCTCTGGCAGGAAACGCAGTGGGTCAAAGACCTATGTTGAAACAGGATGGAAACAAATGTCATTGTGATAATAATCATGTGGGGGCTGGCCAGTTAACCATCAAGCCTTCCAGCTTTAATTAAGTACCTATGCACCAATGTGATGACACCGTGACTTCATTATTATTATTTGACATATTTTATGTCAAGGCTCCTGGGTCAGCACAGCAAAGAGAGATCATACTTGTACTGCTATCACCGATTCTAGTCATAATGTAAATCATGTAGTGAACTGGAACAGGTGAGCTTTCACTTCACAAACATGACATCTTCACTTACATGAGGGTTTTCCCAGACAGTTGCATTCCTGTGAATCGTAAACACATTTGTTCCAACAAGAGTACCTACAATGAAGCGAAAAAAAATGTCCTAATTTAGGAGTGTGCAGATACGGGACACATACAAAGTGTGTGAATACAAACAGACCAGACACATAATAAAGCTGCTGCTACCATTGAGAGCCTGAATGAGCAAAAGCCTGTCAGTGGGTCAGGCACTGACTCTTGACCAATGTTTCACTATGTTATCAAACACTGGCCAAAGCCGCATTACTTTGGAAAAACATATAATAAATGATGCAGAAGGCATCTGGAATATTTTCTTCTGACAGATTGGTACAGTCATAAAAACATATGGAGTCTTCGATGTTAATATTTTACTCACAGTAAATTTAAATGTTAAATGGTAAATGTGCTGCACTTGTTGGTGCTTTTCGAGTCTTACAGATCACTCAAAGCAATTTTACGTTTTCATCCATTTAAACACACATTCATTCATTGATGACAGATTGGAATGAGGCCACTTGCTCATTAGACATGCACACACTCACATCTCTTTTACCAGTGAGATAAAATGCTATTATGTATGGAACAGTATGCTGTTTTATCTACATGAACTTTCCAAAAAACATTAATAACAAACCTGCTGGCACAGTCCTTCCATCAAAAAAGGTAATGGGTTTGGTGGTTATTCTGCCAATTCTTGGCACAGGAGGGTAAAGACGGAGGGATTCTTTTATACACATTGTAGTGTATGGAATTTTACTGAGGTCCTCCCTTAAAATAACACAGACACACAGTGCTAATTGTTGAAATTCTGAAAAATAAAGTGACGGTCTAAACCTCACATGAACTAGCTGCTGTGATACAGACAGCTCTGAATAGCATTGCATGTGACAATATTTTCAACAGGTAAGCCTACCACTCCATGGTATCCTTGCCATCCAAGACTTGCATGATCTCATCCCTGCAAATCTTCTGGTGTTCTGGGTGGCAGGCCAAACTGTACAGGATGAAAGACAGGGCACTGGCTGTGGTATCATGGCCTGCAAACATGAAGGTGTCCACTTCTGCTCGCATATCTTCATCTGACAGACCCTGCTGCTGCTCATCCTGAAGGTGAGATAAAAAGACAGAAAATGAAAGTTCCAGTACATCCTTGGAATTTCTGGCACCATCCACCGACATTAACGAGAAATACACATCTATTATGAGTACTACTTCAACTTGTAGAACTAGTCACTATCTACTTTAATTGTAAAGACCTTTTCAAAACAAGTACTATGCTTAAAAATGACACCATAATAAAATGATAAAATATGCAATAAAGATAATGGCAGTCAGGTCAGTATTATCAGAATTCACAGAGATGTGACATGACTTGTGTATTTCTTCACCAGGTCAAAAGAGGAGATGGGAGAGACGAGGGAACTAGACAAGCCAAAACCAGTGTGTTTGAACAGAGGAGATTCATTAACAACACTGAATCTGAAATTGTGAATTTCCCCACTGTGGGACGAATGAATGTTTATCTTAATTATAGAGATGTTACTGGGTAGCTAATTGCGTCCTGTCAAGAATACTGACTTAACAGTAGTTTATGGAAGTTAGTTCCTTACATTTCAGTGCATGCGGTCAGCCCACTAAACAGGGTGGAATGACTTATTGTTGTGGTGTAAGAGATATTTCTGTTGCTAAATGTTGCACCAACAGACCTGATGTTTAATGTTTGTCCTGCTATATTGACTTTGTTTGATGAGCATTTGATAAACGTATCTAGTAAGAAAACATTAACATGAACAGACTGTTATGCCAGCAACAAAGCTGAGGTGAATCAAGCCCTAGAAGCTAAAGGACGTTTACAGCAAGCATCATGGTCCTTTAATGTCTTCATCAGCCCCTGCACAAATATTTTGAGTTTTTTCCTAAGAGTGCCATAAGAGGACAAACAGCCTGATGCTTGTTTTTGTAGCAGTGACCACTGACATGTTGAACATCGGACAGCTTACTCACATTAACAGCAGCCGTTTCTGTTTCCTTTTGCACTCAGATTTTGTCACTTGTAGATGATATCTGCACATTAAGGCAGATTTTTAATATGATCTCAGGTTTTATACAGTACATGACTTATACTTTACTTTATACTGTTTACATTATTTCTTATCATTATACACTCTGTGTGGTTTTCTCTGCTGCCTGATTTTTCAGTGTGGGGTTTTAAACCATGGCTGGACACTGATCAAAAGTGACAATGTCTCATTCTCTGAAATGGGTAGATTGGAGCTGATATCACTTAACGTACTCTTGCAAAGAGAAGGATGTCCAGAAAATCCAAGTGTCTCTTGGCCTGTATGCGGTCCAGCTCCTTCTCTTCCTTTAGAGCTTCTTTCCTCTTTCTGATGATTTCCTCTTCAAAAGACATCATGGATCAGTATTTGTAGACTAACTCTCAAAATACAGAAACATGTCAAATATCAATCTGATCCCGAAAGCTGAGTGTATGGCTGCCCTGTGTCCAGTATGATTGATATTCTGGCAACTGTCTCAGATATTCATTCATCAAATTATGTCTTCACATCTTACCTGTATGACTGTGAGCCACCCTGCGTGCTTTTCTGTATCTGAAGCCATGTGGGCTGAGGTAGAAAATGAGGTCGTTGTGGTATGGAAATATCCTGAACCGTGTTATAATCAGATCACTGAGCTCATACACTGCTTTGATGTATGCATTTGTTCCACTGAAATGAGAATGGAAGAAAAAATTGAAAGCTAGATTTTGTCCACTCATGTTTCAGACAGATGAAGCAGCAACAACTGAAAACATAGAGGAGAAATTGTGAATGGCAGGAAAAGGTCTGTGTGGACTCACCTCTCGGTCTGACAGTTGCTGTTGTAGCTGAAGGCACACTTCATGATGCTGTCCAGTGTCATGAGGCTCACGTGTTGAAACAATTCAAAGGACTTGTCAGTGTTAGCATAACTTTCCCATTTGTCCTGGAAACAGTGACAGAAAAGATCTCTGCAGGAAGTTCACCATTATGCTCTGAATTTACATATTATAAATTGTGATTTACACAATTAAAATGTCATTTACATACCAACATAGTTTCAGCAGAATCTGACATCAGTTTTACGTATGGTTTTAAAACATCATAATGGAAACCTGGGGTCAAGAGCCTTCTGTGGCGAAACCATTTCTGACCTTTTGTCACCAATAAGCCATCTCCTGTAGACAGAAAAAGACAGGATGTGTGTGAGTGAGTAAAGCAGCCAAAGAAACAGCTCTGCAATTAGCCATAATATGCTGTAGGAGACAGAGAAAAAAGTCTTACCAATCCAAGACTCAATAAACCTGTATGCAAAATCGTCTTTTGGTTCTGTTAGGAAATAAGGACAAAAATTTTGGCCTTGGCCTTTAGCTGTAAAAATGTAATCAAGGGTCCCATAACATAGACAGATAAAACGGTATGTCCTTTAAACACAGAAGAGCATGTAAAGTAGCAAACTGACTAAAGATAAAAATCAGTCCCTCACACACCTGTTGAAGCCAGAATGGTTTTCACATAATCCGGATGGTGAATGTTGAGGAAACAAAGAAAGGGACCAAGCCATAATTGATAAGCATACGGATACTGCTCTCCCCATTTCACTGCCTTGTCCAAGTCTGTCCCATCTTGTTTAACCTGCAAGAAAAGGTTGACAAATATCTCTCAAACCTGTGGCTTGTATGTTCCATTAATGAATGTATCACTGGGGAGGACTGTGGGTTTGCCTAAAGTGTGATGTTTACCAACTGTGTCTCTTCTGAACAGTATAAAAAATGTTTAAATGCTCTTAAGTAAAATCAGCAAAATCACATTGCATAAACACTAATTTATTACTTTAAGTCAAAACCGTACTGCGAAAATCTATTAGGTCCCGTGATCTCATAATTCAAACATTATAGGAAAGGTTAAGTAAAAAAAAAGGAGGTTTTATCAGTGAATGCTTTAAAAACCATATTATCACAAATTGAGTAGGCTGGTATGAATCGAAATATTGCAAGTGTAACATCAGGAATGCAGTACAGGTAACTCGAAATTACACTTGATAACTTTCCAGATTCTTGCACAATCAATGTGGTAATGCAGCTGCAGTAATGGAGGCTGCATTGTACAGACTCACTTATGTAACAGTCATAGAAAGTGTAACAGTCATAAAGTATCACAGTAATATGAAGTGTTGCTGAGTGCTGATGACTGAATTACCTCCAAGGCATGTCCAAAAAGCCAGTGTGCTGGTGGTCCTGGAAATGCCTCAAAGTTCCGAATCGCATCCCTTCTTTTGGCGAGCAAGATAGTTAATTTATAGATGACGAAAGTGAGACAAACAAGAGCCAACAGGTGATGCATGTGAGGCCAACTCAGCCGAAGTCTCAGGACAGATTCAAGGAGCTGCATTCTGACGGTGTCTGAGTCTCAGTACAGGAAAAACTCACAGGAGACAACAAGAAGTGGTCTGACCTGATGATTGACTGTGACATGCAGAAAGAAAGGCTGCAGCAGTGTTGCCAGATTGGTGTGAAGTTTTCCAGTCCAAAAAATGCTCACGATACGCATGCCAGTATGATCATGTACAATAAAGATGAATTCACAAACAAGAGCAACAGCATTGTGGTTAATAACCATTTTTCACTTGACATAATGAAAAAACAATGTAGGTCAGGTGGTTACAGAAAGCAGAGAGAGCAACTATAAAACTAGTTTGCATTTCTAACATCTGTCTTAAAAATCTCTATCCTCTGTATTTAAAATACAAAAAATATGTTTTAAAGCCAAGAGTAACTTGGTTTAAGAGTAAATGTGAAATGTAACTAAAGTCAAATCTAAACAATTTCATTCTCAGTTACACGCTGTAAAACTTTCACCCAAGAACAATTTAGAAATGACAACCACAAAAAATATTTCACTTTTGCATTGTCAATCCAGACAACATGGAGCTGTTTCATAGTATTGTGTTTTCTTTTATACAGCCTTCACTTTGATTTATACCTTGGTTAATGATGGAGTCCTCTTTGAAAGTAAGCCTGGGGTTCCTCTGTGTCCTCTTCGGTCTCTGGATTTCCCGGTTGCCCTCCTCCTTAAGAACTCTACTGGTGAGACTTTGCTCTTGTGGGCGTGTGGATTTGGTAATCATATGACTGAATGAAAATTAATTACTTTGGAGTCATAACTTTGTGCAATGAATTTAGATTAGATTAAATAATGTTGAACTGCCCTTGCAATGGGCACTGCGACTGTTATAAAAGTAGCATGGCTCCTTTAAGAGACAGGGCAGCTTGTGGACTGAGTGGTTGAGCAAGAAGGAGGAGGCTGCTGCTTCTCAAGACCAAGTGGGGCTCCTGTGTGTTGCTTTCCAGGAACAAACTGCTCTAGCATCCCCAGTAGCCAGCTTTAGCCTCAGTCTCAGGGCCCCAACCACACACTACATAAGTGGAGGGGACATAAAAATATTAAATTGGAAGAGAAACACTGTCATAACTGTTCAGGCCTAGGTCATATGAAGAGGAACTGCCCTTTACCAAAGATATCCATGGAAGCCAAAATTTCAAAAGCTGCCTCTAAAAGTCCAGAGCCCACTGTGCCTCACCTTTAAGCCCAAGGTCAGGAAATGAGTACTGATGAACTGGAAATGTGTGCTGTCTTGGATACTGTGGTAAGGAAAAGTGTGTTGCCTTTAGATGACTACAACGGTATTCACCCAGACATCTGCCTCCCTATTCAAACATCAATTGTAGAGACCCTCCTTGGTGTTGGCCCTGGTGCCATACTGGTCCTTGGTAAAGCTTACATTCCTGTACTGATCAACAACCAGGAGGTATGTGTTGCCTGGTTGCTGATATAGCTAGTGATGAGGCTCTCCTCAGCCCCCCCATTCCTTACCTAAGCCAATGCACACCTTGATACTGGAAACCACCACATTGTGCTGTTTGGAGAAGAGGTGCCATATTTCCATACTTTTCAAGCAAACCTGAGGCTGCTGTGACAGTGGCCTGGACTGAGGTATTTGAGCCCGGAGAGGAGTATGTGGTATGAGGTAACACCTACTTCAGAGAACGAGTTAAAGGGGAGCTGATGCTAAGCCCCACCAAGAGCTTCGTAGAGATAACTCGGCCAAGTGTCCCAGTCAAGAAGCCACCGTGCCAGATGGCATTGGAGGAGCAACGAGTCCTGACCAAAAGATACAACAGAGCTTGGAGGCAGGGCTGGCCTGCAGCAGCCAAGGCCTGCAGCAGCCAAAGTGGTTGAGTATCGCCTATATTGATGGTACATACAAAAGATGTGCTGCCTCTGCCTCTGCATAGACTATAGAGCCCTGAAGGAATGCACCATTAAGTAATTCTGCTTCAAAGACACACTGGACTCCCTTTCTACTGCCAAGTGGTTCAGCACATTGGACCTCGCCTCTGGCTACTGGCAAGTTGAACTGACTCCTAAAGCACACAAAGCAGCAGCCTTCTCCACCAGAAATGGACTGTTTGAGTGAAATATCATGCTGATTGGACTGTGCAATGCTCCGGCGACATTACAGCAACTGATGGACCGTGTCTTGGCTGGCATACAGTGAAAAGATCCTGGCCACAAGGTCTCAGAGTTGTCACTGGGGCTGGGACCTCATGATCCCCTACACTGTCATGGCCTACAGGGCAAAGCATAGTGCAACTGGTTTCACTCCCAACTTCATGATGTTCAGCAGGGAAGTGAGTGAGTCAGTGGACCTGTTAGTCTGCGTGCCACCAGACCCTGACACATTTCCTTGAGCCCCAGAATATGTTCAGCACCTAAGAGAGTGCCTGGAACTGGCACATTAAATTCAGTGGCGGCTCTTCTGTGGGGGCGGCTCTTCCGATTGGCCACCCCGTGTGCCCCCCCCCCCCCCCCCCCCCCCAAAAAGAAATTTCTTGGGGGTTTACATTACTGAAACTCCGATTTCCAATGCTCATGAACGCAACTTCGTTGTCCAACTGCAACTGAATGCACCAAGGACGTTCTTCCGATCCCTTGATTGGTACCCTACATTGCCGACATGGAAATCGCAAAATACAGTTGTTTTGAAGTGTTTTTGCCTTTAAAAAAAAAAGAACTTTGAAATTGCACTATGAAAATGTACTGATGCTTATTCTGATAAAGACTGACTACTGTGCACTACACTAAAATGCTTAAGGACCAGAGCTCAGCACTAGGTACTCATTAAGAGTAAATAATATTCCTCACTATGAAAGTATATTGGGAGCTGCTGTTCATTTCTGTGCAGAAAACTATGTTTACTGAGCTGTGCATTAATATATGATCTATGAATATGGAGTATTGTTATTGTATTTTATTATTATTTTAAAACGTACATTACTGCACATAGTTTATTACAAGTCAAGGGTAAAGATTGCTATTGTTCACTGTGATGTATTGGGTAGTACTCATTTTGATGTTTATGGTTGATAGCTGAGATCTGGTTGATAAAAGTACAGAATATTGTTTCATATTTTATGTGTAATAATTGGCAGTAAACATTATAAGAAGTGAAATTCGACAGGATTGTAAATAGTGTTGTTCTTAGACAATATTTGTCACTTAATTGGCCTTAGGATACTATCCTTGATCTTACAAGTTTTACACAACAGGCAGATGTTGCAGATGATGATGTTGTTGCAATTCACATAAATAAGGACACATGTCTATCATAATTTTAATGTTAACAGTCCAAAATGAAAAGGTCATATATTCATTTTATTAAATAACTTTTCAGTGCCCCCCCAAAATATCTGTTGTACCTTCCGTGCCCCCCGACTAAAATTAATCTGGATCCGCCCCTGATTAAATTGCCAAAGAAGCTCCTGGTGAGTCTGTGAAATGTGCAAAAAGACAATATGAGAAGAACTGCTGCCACACACAGCACCACATTGGTGATGCTGTGTGGTCCCTCCTCAAAGGTACACGGAAAGTCAAGAACAAAGTCAGAAAGTATCTCCTCCCACGTGAAGGATGATACTCCATCTTGGGGCAGTTGGACGATCTGGTGTATCGCATCCAAAGTAACCCCAACACCAAAGTTAAAGTGTTTCTTTACGACCAGCTGAAGCCCTATCGCTGCCGTGATCCACTGGACAATGCCTGGACCATACAGCAGGCTTGGAGCTGGACACTGATGGAGGTGTCTTCCCCAGGCTTGGACACCAATTCTGCAGATCCAGCATTGGACATTACTGCAACTACAGTGTCCTCCCCATCCACGTCTCCTTACCTGTAATCTGCTACTCCTGGGGGCCCTCAGGATATTGGGGGTGGTGTGGCAAAGCAACATCATCAGATGAACAATGCCAACAATGGCATGTCAAAACTCTCTGGGCAGGTAATAGGGACGCAAATTTACTGCCAAGAGTTCAATGTCCCTGCAGCATATGGAGGTCTTAATGTTTTGCTTGACAGAGTCTTTCCAAAAAGACACAGTGGAAACTGTAGTCTGCGGTACTCTGTGACCCTTTAAGAACTTGCTGTGTTCCTCACAAACCTTGAAGCAATAGAATATTTGTTCTATGTCCACTGCCACAGGTTCACTGCAAAAGCAAGTGAGGTCTCTCAAGAGTGTTATTTATGTCTCACTAGGATGTAGGGATGCTCACTAGGTTGGCAGATAGCTAACAGATTCCTCAATAAACATCCAGGAGACAGCAGATAAGTTTGAGACATTTACTGATTGAAGCACTGTTAAACTGAAATACACAGATAAAATATATGATGCAATTAATAATGTGTTTGCCTCTTGCTTTCACAGAAATAAACATGGAGTCATTAATTATGTATGACAACATTTGCTAAAGTTATTGCTTAACACAAGCTCGTGATTAGCACAATGCTAACTGAACACTGAAAATCCTAAACGCGTAAGCATCGCCAATAGTTTTTAAGTTGTATATGTAAAATAACCACTTTCCTAGATAACAAGTGAATTACATGAAGGCAAGTGTTTACGTACAGACATATTCCTTAAGGTTCAGCAGGGAAAGAAAAGATGAGTGAAAACAGCTCTGCAGCCAAATGTCTTCATCTGCGCAAAATTAGTCTGGACTACAAACAGCGTAGTCAATGTTCACACTGTTAATGATACCTTTCAGAATGACTTCCATCCACTGTGAGGGTAGTATAAGAGTAGCATGGAGATACGAGTGTCCGTCAATGAAGCAGAGTTGGCACAGGCGGCACAGACACAGGCCTGCACCATAGACTAAATAAAACATGGATGTAGTCTCTGTCACATGTAGATTTCTGAGCTTTCTCAATTGTAAAGCTAATTGTAAATTGTCAAATTAGCTAATTACTAATTGTCTATACAGTCTATGATCATAGAGTGCAGTTGTCTTAGCAGTGGGGACGTTGCCTGACTCCAGTTAATCAGAATATGGACAAAGAGGCGGAGAGTGGGTGGAGCTAAATGAAGCTTGTTTAATGAAACATGCTCACGGAGCTAGCTGGCTAACCCGGTGGTACTGACTTCGGCACCGGGTACGGTACTATAGTAAGCCGGCGTAACGTTCTATGTCAACATTTCAACCTCCAGACGATCACCATCAGTTAGTTTCTGACATATACTAAACTTAAAACTTCTGTTTTAGCTATAATATTAATATAAATAAAAACCTCACATCTGGGTCAATGTTATTTCTGAAAATATTCAGAAATGAGACGTTAATATTTTTAAGTTACAAAAACTTAATTGCATTTACACACAGTTCCGTTTAAGATGACATAACCTCACACAGACGCCTTTTGTTCTAACGTTTTAACACCATAAATTACAACACGTATTATTACGTTTTGACTTCAGCAGGTTTAAGAACTGGCTACCAGACGCTCCCGTTAGCATCGTTAGTTGCTCAACCTCCACCGTCTCCCCCCGCAGAAACTCGTTCTGGACACTCGAGATAAACACAGTCAACACGGCAACACAGTCAAACTCCAGTCAACAAGCAGCTCCACAAACACAAGAACAAACTCACCGAGAAAACAGCGCAGACGTCCCGGACAGAGACACCAGCATACTGCAGCTAGCTGGAGCCCGATGCTATTTCATTAGCTTGCTATTTAATAGTGAACGAAAAAAACGGGAGCACCGACTTTTGGACACTCTGTTAGTACAATTAACTGCTCAGCAAGCTGTGTTATTTATAGAGCATTTATATGGAAAAATATCCGAAAGGCAAAAACCAGCACAAACACAGCTGAACGAGCTTCGTACTTGAAGCCGGTAATCCGCAGGCAGCTGTTAATCAAAGTCGGACATTAATTGACTCCTTTTTGGAGCCTGCCCCTAGTGTTCATTTGTGGAACTGCAGCATTATGCACTTCTGCGTTGGCTTCATTTTTCAGGGCCGGAGGCCGCTCTGCACCTTGCAGTAAAGCGGTCAGGTTAGCAAATAAATGTGAAGTATAAGTCACAGTTTTCAGCTAATAAAGCTTCTGCTGTTTCTCAAGACCAAGTGGCGCTCCTGCGTGTAGCTTTCCAGTTGCTGTTAAAAGTGAAGGGGGGTTAGCCCAGGTTAAAAGCAGGAATGGTTAACACTACCTGTATTTACAACCGCTCATTCCCGCTGTTCTGGAGGTAAACATTGACCAGATGTAACATTTCTATCGTAACAAATGAATTCATATGATGCAGACAAATCAGACCAAATAACCCTTCACACACTGGCAGTAAACTTTATTAACTTGCAAGCACTGTTTATGGGAACATAAGAAAAATGAAGTTGACACAGGCAAACAAAATCTCCCAGGCTCCATAAACATACTCGGAACTGAGAAACACAGAATATATGCATTATATTGGATAATGCATTTACAAATAAAGACAGGAAAATTTTGTATCGATTTCAAACATTTCTATTTATTATAAACTGATCTGATGCAAATGTCCTTTCAAAATATACATGGTATTTGTTTTCACATATAAAGTGCAAGATTGTTCAGCCACTAAATGAAATAAGCACTAAAAAATACTGCACAGTTCATAATTTTTTAATTAAAACTTAAAATTGAACTTAAAATATAAGACATGAAGATACATTGAACTCCATCAATTTCTCACTCAATAATGTGTTTTCCAGGTTTACAGCCTTTGCTGCAGGTATTTTCCTTTACACTTGTGGGTCCACAGGTTTGATCTTGATGTGGATGCCATTGAGTGAACGAAGCACTAGTCTAGGAATCAGCTTGGGTTTCTGAGTAGGGTCCTCTATCAGCTGGTATTTCTTCAGTGTCATGGCTGTCACCACTTTCAACTCATTCATGGCAAAGTTCTGACCAATGCAGTTTCTGAGGGAGGAAAACAAAAAAACCAGCAACATTATGAGGAATATGATGATAAAGACTTCTAAGCAATGACAGAAGAGCACAGCAACATAAGTCATCAGCACCAAAATCATTATTTTTCAATGTGGACTGACATAATATTAGAAAAGAGTGGACAGAAAGATTTGGCAATAGCCCTGCAGTAAATGTTGTCGAACAATGAACCAGCAATAAGCTTCACCAAATTAGGTGCTTTCGATTTTTTATTGACTGTTAGACAAAATGTGAACTTGAAGAAGACCTCTGGGTAAATAATAAACCATGCGTGATAACAAGGACACACACACACACACACACACACACACACACACACTTTTGTCTCTAACCTACTTCCTTAGCATTTAATTAACTGGCCACAAGGTGTCAGGTGTGGACAAACCTGGGCCCAGCAGAGAAAGGCACAAATGCATGAGGCGGCCTCTTGGAAACATTCTCCGGCAGGAAACGCAGTGGGTCAAAGACCTATGTTAAAACAGGTTGAAAAAAACATAAATATTAAGTAACTATGCACCAATGTGATGACAATGTCACTTTATTATTATTTGACACATTTTATGTCAAGGGTGCTGGGTCAGCACAGCAAAGAGGGATCATACTTTTACTTTTATCACTGATTCTAGTCATAGAATGGACAAAATCATCAAGAAGGCCAGCTCTGCGCTGGGTTGCCCCCTGGACCCAGTGGAGGTGGTGGGAGAGAGGAGGAGGATGGCCAAGCTGTCATCCATGTTGGAGAATGACTCCCACCCCCTGCAGGACACTGTAACAGCTCTGGAGAGCTCCTTCAGCGACAGATTGCTTCACAGCTTCAAAGTGTGTGAAGGAGCAATATCGCAGGTCTTTCGTTCCTGCAGCTGTTAGACTATATAACCAGCACTGCTCCCAATAGACCATGGACCATATACTGCTTTCAGTCCACTCAGTACATTTGTGCAATACTTGTTCTTTATGTAACTTCCACTCACTGTGCAATACTTCACCAAGTCAATGTGCAATATTCTGTATTTAGTATTTAATATGTAATATTCCGTATTTAAGCTGTCATCCTTACCCCAGTTTAGGCCCATTGTGTATATTTACTGGTCATATATTTTTATACTGGTTGTATATTTTTATACTTCATATTTTACATTTCACATCCATACTCAAAATTGTAAATAAGTTGTGTAAAATTGTGTATACCGCCTTTTTAGACTGTCATTTGTTCTTCTTAATATTTTTACTGCTGCTATCCCCTGTGCTGCTGTGACATGTGAATTTCCCCACTGTAAAGGCTTATCTTATCTTATTTTAATGTACATCATGTAGTGAACTGGTACAGGTTAGCTTTCACTTCACAAAGATGACATCTTCACTTACATGAGGGTTTTCCCAGACAGTTGCATTCCTGTGAATCGCAAACACACTTGTTCCAATAAGAGTACCTAGAATGAAGGGGAAAAAAATTCTCCTAGTTTAGGGATTGGACACATTCAAGGTGTATGAATACAAGCAGACCAGACTTCAACATATTTAAGTGTGAGACACATAATAAAGATGCCACTGAAAGCCTAAACAAGCAACAGCCTGTCAGTGGGTCAGGCACTGACTCTTGACCAGTGGTTCACTATGTTATCAATCATTGGCCAAAAGCCATATAATTTTGGGAAAACATGTACTAAATGATGCAGCCATTACACAAAATACTGTATAAGTGACACTGCCAGACAATGTTGAATTAAATTGTTTTAACAAACTCAAAGCTACAAGGAAACAATAGGGAAATGTAGGTGAAAGGATACACATGCTGTATGTCATGCAATGTTAAGAAAAACGAGGGCCATGTCTGCATTATGGAAAACCAATACAAGTTCATATTTTATCTTTGACCAGTGAGGTAAAATGTTATTATATATGGAACAGTATGTTGTTTTATCTACATGAACTTTCCAAAAACATTAACAACAAACCTGCTGGCAAAGTCCTTCCATCAAAAAAGGTAATGGGTTTAGTGGTGTTTCTGGACATGCCTGGCACAGGAGGGTAAAGACGGAGGGATTCTTTTATACACATTGTAGTGTATGGAATTTTACTGAGATCCTCCCTTAAAATAACACAGACACACAGTGTTAGTTGTCAATATCGTAAACAATAAAGTGATGGCCTAAACCTCACATGAACTAGCTGCTGTGATGCAGACAGACTTGCTCTGACTTGCATTGCATGTGACAATATTTTCAACAGGTAAGCCTACCACTCCATGGTATCCTTGCCATCCAAGACTTGCATGATCTCATCCCTGCAAATCTTCTGGTGTTCTGGCTGGCAGGCCAAACTGTACAGGATGAAAGACATGGCACTGGCTGTGGTGTCATGGCCCTCAAACATGAAGGTGTCCACTTCTGCTCGCATATCTTCATCTGACAGACCCTGCTGCTGATCATCCTGAAGGTGAGATAAAGACAGAAAATAAAGTTCCAGCACATCATTTCTGGCACCATCTATGATTCCATCTCACTCTAAGCAGAGAAACTGCGTACAAAGAAAATGCTTTTTAAAAATATTTTTGTTACTATACTTCCTCAATTGCAATAGTGTTGGGAGACTGAATGTTTTGAAAGATTTTTGATATTAATGCTGCCTTCCCAGATGTGTGAGGAACCCGTGCCATGGACACTTATGCATCCTTATACCATCACAAAGGCTGGCTTTTGAACTGTGCACTGATAACAAGCCAGGTGGTCCCTCTCCTCTTCAGAGCAGGGCATGTGGCATCCATGACAAAAAGAATGTCAAACGTTGATGCATCAGGCCAGAGGACAGTTTTCCACTGCGCCCCAGTCCATCCTAACTGGGCCTGGGCTCAGAGATGGATCGTGTGGATCATGATATGATTTTATCTTTGCATGGTACAGTTTGAACCTGCATTTGTGGATGCTGCAATCAACTGTGCTCACAGAAAATTATAGTGGGAAGTGATTTTCAGCTCAAGGAGTGATTTCCACTGTAGAGTCATGTCTATTTTTAATGTAATGCTGCCTGAGGGCCTGAAGATCACGGCCATCCAGTAATAGTTTTAGGCCTTGTCCCAATTATACAGAGATTTCTCCAGATTCTCTGAATCTTTTAAAGAAATGATGTACTGTAGATGATAAAATCTCCAAATTCCTGGCTTCTTGGAATTGAGGTTGTACATTTTGTGTGGTTATCTCTGCTACCCGATTTGTCAGTGTGGTGTTTCAAACCTTGGCTGCACATCAAACTCACAAATGTCTTTACATTGATCAAAAGTGACAACGTCTCATTCTCTGAAATGGGTAGATTGGAGCTGATATCACTCAACATACTTTTGCAAAGAGAAGGATGTCCAGAAAGTCCAAGTGTCTCTTGGCCTGTATGTGGTCCAGCTCCTTCTCTTCTTTTAGTGCTTCTTTCCTCTTTCTGATGATTTCCTCTTCAAAAGACATCATGGATCATTATTTGCAGACAAACTCTCAAAATACAGACACATGTCAAATATCAACCTGATCCCAGAAGATCAGTGTCCTGATATTGTGGCAACTGTCTCAGATATTCATTCATCAAATTATGTCTTCACATCTTACCTGTATGACTGTGAGCAATCCTGCATGCTTTTCTGTATCTGAAGCCATGTGGGCTGAGGTAGAAAATGAGGTCGTTGTGGTATGGAAATGTCCTGAAGCGCAGGTTAATCAGGTCACTGAGCTCATACACTGCTTTGATGTATGCATTTGTTCCACTGAAATGAGAATGGAGGAAAAAAAATGAAAGCTAGATTTTGTCCACTCATGTTTCAGACAGATGAAGCAGCAACAACTGAGAACACTGAAGTGAAATTGTGAATGGCAGGAAAAGGTCTGTGTGGACTCACCTCTCGGTCTGACAGTTGCTGTTGTAGCTGAAGGCACACTTCATGATGCTGTCCAGTGTCATGAGGCTCACATGTTGAAACAATTCAAAGGACTTGTCTGTGTTTGCATAACTTTCCCATTTGTCCTGGAAACAGTGAGAGAACAGATGAGACATCTCCACAGGAGACAGAAAAAACTCCAATGCTCTCATTGGATCAACCAACTTTAACTCAAAATATGTCACCAAGAGACAGCCTATTTTCTAACATTACTTGACCATTATGCTCTTAATTTACTTATTTTGAATTGTGATTTACACAATTAAACTGGCATTTACATACCAACATAGTTTCAGCACAATCTGACATCAGTTTTACGTATGGTTTTAAAACATCATAATGGAAACCTGGGGTCAAAAGCCTTCTGTGGCGAAACCACTTCTGACCTTTTGACACCAATAAGCCATCTCCTGAAGATAGAAACAGACAGGATGTTTGTGAGTGAGTAAAGCAGCCAAAGAAACAGCTCTGCAATTAGCCATAACATGCTGTAGGAGACAGAGGAAACAGTCTTACCAATCCAAGACTCAATAAACCTGTATGCAAGATCATCTTTTGGTTCTGTTACGAAACAAACATAAACATTTTTTATTACATTGACATTTAGGCTCTAAAGTCAAGGCAGTCAGGCAGATAGATATTACATGATACAAAGAATATTTGCATTAATCATATATCAAATATGAACTGACTAAAGATAAAAATTAGTCCCTCACACACCTGTTGATGCCAGAATGGTTTTCACATAATCTGGATGGTGAATGTTGAGGAAACAAACAAAGGGGCCAAACCATAATGGATAAGCATAGGGATACTGCTCTCCCCATTTCACTCCTTTAAGCAAGTCTGTCCCATCTTGTTTAAACTGTAAGAAAAAAAGAAAACACCGGAAGACTGATAAATATCGTTCAAACCTGTGGCCTGCATGTTCCTTTAATAATGAATGAAGCACTGTATGTTTGCCAGAACTGTGATGTTTACCAAATGTGTGTCCCTTTTGAACAGTATAAAATATATGCTCTTAAGTATAACTAACAAAATCACAATGTAAAAACACTCATTACAACTTTAAGTCAAAATAGTACTTGAAAAATAGTCCCTTCAATCCAGGGATCTAATCTAAGATGCATTTCAAAAGTAAAAGTAAAAGTGAAAGGAGGTTTTGTCATCAAACAGACTTTTCACAGTGGGTCACTTGGCCTATAGATTATTTAACAAATATTGTAAAAACCTTGTCATCACATATTAACAAGGTTGGTTTAAATACAAATACTGCAAGTGTAACATCAGGAATACAGTGCAGCTAACTCAAAGTTATACGAAATAACTATTTTGATTATTGCACAACGAATGTGACGATACTTTTGATTCTAACGACCAGTAATGGAGGCTGCATTGTGCAGACTCACTTATGTAACAGTCATAGAAAGTGTAACAGTCATATAAAGTGTTGCTAAGTTCCGATCACTGAATTACCTCCATAACATGTCCAAAAAGCCAGTGTGCTGGTGGTCCTGGAAAAGCCTCATAGCTCCGAAACGTATCCCGTCTTTTGGCGAATAAGACGGTTAATTTATAGATGACGAAAGTGAGACAAACAAGAGCCAACAGGTGATGTATGTGAGGCCAACCCAGCTGAAGTCTCAGGACAGATTCAGGGAGCTGCATTCTGACGGTGTCTGAGCCTCAGTGCAGGAAAAACTCTCAGGAGACAAGAAACTGTCTGACCCGATGATTGACAGTAAAACGTTGCAGCAGTGTTGCCAGGTTGGTGTGATGTTTTCCCTCTATGTGTTTTCCTACACAGTAACAGCTCACGACACGCCCACATGTGACCTATAATGAACAATACAATAGTAACAGTATTGTGGTTCACCATTTTTGACGATGACATAATGAAACAACAATTCACATAAAGCAGAGGCTACATCACACAATGCAACTATAAGATAATAATAATAATAATAATAATAATAATAATAATAATAATAATAATAATAATAATAACATCAGTAAAAAGGTAATAAGGTAAGTTGCAGGTGGTGGCATGATAATGATGGTAACTCGTGTCTCAGCAGAACGAAAACAAAGTATGTCACATGAAGTGAACTGACGTGAAATCATTAATATATAATTAATTATTAATAATTAAATGTGTTTACTAAACGGCGCAACTCATGGTCAACCAGTCCAAATCCTGTCCACCTGCCCAAGCCCATTTTGTACACAATGCAACCCAAAACTTAAAACTGTCCAACCTGGCAACACGGCTCTCGAGCAGCTGTCGTAATCACCCGTGGGCGGTGAGACTCTGCTCGCGCCTGTCGATCAGAAAAGAGGCACAAACATCCAGCAACAGATTGATTAAGGAAGTGTTTCTTTTTTGCACATTTTGACAGAATGTGAAATTAGAAAATGAAATCCCTGTTTACAATGAGCATGTGCAACAATGTAAAAATCATTAAGCTTAAGTAAGCTGCTTATGAGTCCCATCAGATTCATATTGTTCATGTCAAGTAAAGTTTTCCATTGCTGCACTTTGAAAACGTTGTACTCCTTATCAGTGTCTGCTCTCTGTTGACCTTTCAACTGAGTCATCCAAGAAACACAATAACTGCAGAGCATTTAAACCTGCAGTAAATTTTTATAAAAGTGAGACAGTCAGTTCAAGAAAATTAAGTTTAAGCTTGGCACATAAGTACATTGTATTTACAGCACAATTACAGTTCTTGTTTTACTCAAATGACTTACACAAGATCTCACAGATGGGTAAAAAGGAGTGAGCACAAACTGACTGCTCTCAGGTTGCAGCAGATCTTGTATTTGCCTTAGGAGTCATGAGATAGTGACTTGTGCACAAGGGTCAGAGTTTTCATTGAGGCTTGGCTGCAGGCTGCTGTTGTCTGTGACATGAAACTTTGTCCAAATCTATGAGGCATCACATGAAAGTGACACTACAAGTTTCTAGTGATTCATCTGGATTCTTCTGCAGAAAAAAGTCATTTGTGCTGCCCAAACAGTATGTTGATAATATTTGTACTTAGCAATACTAAGCAGTACTAGCAATAAATTGTTTGTTGGCTGTTTGTTCTACGCTGGCAATTAACTGGACTGCTCAGTTGGTCATAGGCTCTATGAACGTACACACAACTGAGAACAACTGAATATATGTATTATATTGGATAATGCATTTACAAATAAAGACAGAAAAAATAGTCTTTAAACATTACTATTTATTAGAAATTGATCTGGTTCCCTCTCATGACATAGAAGTTATTCATTTTTCACATATAAAGTGCAAAATTGTCTCATTAAAAACTGTGTGTGTGAGAAATTTAATATAAAACATAATTAACACACCTGTTTAAGCAAGTAATGAGCCAAGAAATAAAATGGCAACTTAAAAGTACTGCACAGTTCATTATTTCATCACTGAGTAATGTCAGAGTTAAGACTTGAAAATGAACTTAAAAATTAGACATGAAGGAACTTTGAACTTCATCAATTTCTGTCTGAATAATGTGTTTTCCAGGTCAGGCATTGACTCTTGACCGGTGTCTCACTATGTTATCAAACACTGGGCAAAAGCGACATTACTTTGGTAAAAGGTGTATTAAATGATGCACAAGACATCTGGATTGATTGGTTTTCCAGGTTTACAGCCTTTGCTGCAGGTATTTCCTTTTTACACTGTTGGGTCCACAGGTTTGATCTTGATGTGGATGCCATTGAGTGAACGAAGCACCAGACTTGAAATCAGCTTGGGTTTCTGAGTGGGGTCCTCTATCAGCTGGTATTTCTTCAGTGTCATGGCTGTCACCACTTTCAGCTCATTCATGGCAAAGTTCTGACCAATGCAGTTTCTGAGGGAGGAAAACATAAAAATTAGCAACATTATAAAGAAATGGTGATAAAGACTTCTAAGCAATGATAGAAGAGCATAGCAACATGCCATCAGTACCAGAATCATTATTTTTCAATGTGGAGTAACACAATATTAGAAAAGAGTGGAGGAAGGAACACATAAAAACTAGCAACATTATGAGGAATATGATGATAAAGACAGAAGAGCACAGCAACATCAGTCATCAGCGCAAGAATCAATGTTGTTTTCAATGTTGACAGACATAATATTAGAAAAGAGTGGACAGAAAGATTTGGCAATAGCTTTGCAGTAAATGTTGACGCAGAATGAACCAGCAACAAGATTCACCAAATGATTTCATTATTACAAGGCCATTGTATTTTGTTGTCCATTAATCCAGTACATTCAACTAGTGAGTCTTTTCTGCTTTCCTTTTTTTCTTTACTGTTAAACTAAAAGAGAACTTGAAGAACACCTCTGGGTAAATTGTAAACCATACATGATAACAAGGAGACAGACACATAATGCTGAACTGATTTAGTTGTTTACTAAAATGCAAAGTTTGGCAAAGTTTGGAAGATCAATTAAATATTAAAAGTCTCTTTCTGTTTGCAGGCTCCAGTTTGAATTGGATCAATCCCAGGTTGCACTGAGTTCAAGCCATCTTTTATAAACTGTCAACTGCCAGGTTAAACAGCCACAGGCTGCAGACCCTTTTCTCATAAATGAATAGACAGTGAGTAACTGGAACCTGAGAAACTCCTTCCCTTGTGCCTAGTCAACTGGTCACAAGGTGTCAGGTGTGGACAAACCTTGGCCCAGCAGAGAAAGGCACAAATGCATGAGGTGACCTCTTGGAAACATTCTCCGGCAGGAAACGCAGTGGGTCAAACACCTATGTTGAAACAGGATTGAAACATATGTCATTGTGGCATTAATCATGTGGGAGCAGTTAACCATCAAGTGCATTCCAGGTTTAATTATAAAGTAACTGTGCACCAATCTGATGACAATGTGACTTTTGACACAACACATTTTATGTTAAGGGTGCTGGGTCAGCATAACAAAGAGGGATCACATTTTTACTTTTATCACTGATTCTAGTCATAATGAACATAATGTACATCATTGTTCACTTCACAAAGATGGCATCTTCACTTACATGAGGGTTTTCCCAGACAGTTCCATTCCTGTGAATGGCAAACACACTTGTTCCAATACGAGTACCTACAAGAAGGGGAAAAAAATCTTCTAGTTTAGGGATTGGACACATACAAAGTGTATGAATACAAGCAGACCAGACTTCAACATATATAAGTGTGAGACACATTATAAAGCCTGAGGGAACAACAGCTTGTCAGTGGGTCAGGCATTGACTCTTGACCATTGTTTCACTATGTGATCAAACACTGGCCAAAGCCACATTACTATCGGAAAACATGTATTAAATGATGCAGAAGACATCTGGAATCTGTATCCAGCCAATACACAATATACTGTATGTCACACTGTGGAATTAAATTGTTTTAACAATCTCAAAGCTACTTACAGGAAAATTAAAGGGAAATGTAGGTGAAAGGGTACACATGTATGTTAGGCAATGATAAGGCCATGTCTGCATTATGGAAAACCAATACAAGTTCATACTCTATCTTTTACCAGTGTGGTAAAATGCTATGTATGGAACAGTATGCTGTCTTGTCTATATGAACCTTCCAAAAATATTAACAACAAACCTGCTGGCAAAGTCCTTCCATCAAAAAAGGTAATGGGTTTAGTGGTTTTTCTGGACATTCCTGGCACAGGAGGGTAAAGACGGAGGGATTCTTTTATACACATTGTAGTGTATGGAATTTTACTGAGATCCTCCCTTAAAATAACACAGACACACGGTGTTAGTTGTTGATATTCTAAACAATAAAGTGACCTCACATGAACTAGCTGCTGTAACACAGACAGACTTGCACTGACTTGCAATGCATGTGACAATATTTTCAACAGGTAAGCCTACCACTCCATGGTATCCTTGCCATCCAAGACTTGCATGATCTCATCCCTGCAAATCTTCTGGTGTTCTGGGTGGCAGGCCAAACTGTACAGGATGAAAGACAGGGCACTGGCTGTGGTGTCATGGCCCTCAAACATGAAGGTGTCCACTTCTGCTCGCACATCTTCATCTGACAGACCCTGCTGCTGATCATCCTGAAGGTGAGATAGAAAGACAGAAAATAAAAGTTCCAGTACATCCTTGGAATTTCTGGCACCATCCATGACTCCATCTCACATTCCAGGTCACGAAGACTAGACTGTTGACCCTGTTCCTCGTGTCTTCACTTTTTGCCCTCTTCAGTTCTGACCAGATGGAACTGCTTCAACGGCACATCAGGCTGCTTATCAAAAGTTCCTGTAAGGCTGACCCACAGCCCAAGCCAAAAGTTTTATCCCTCACTTCAGACATGCTTGCCCTCCGCATTGGAACCCTGGCTCAGCCCACCTGCCTCCATCTATTGCCAAAGTCTTAGACTTAGTCTTAGTCTAGTCCATCTCTAGCATATCTCCCATAAATCTGCAACGAGTTTCAGTTTCAACATTTGATATGTTGTCGCTGCACTATATTCAATTAAATATAGAGTTTAAACCATAAAAACCTGCTTTATCATCATTTTACATAGTGTCCCAACTTTCTCGGAATTTGGGCTGTTAATTTTGTGTGGTTATCTCTGCTGTCTGATTTTTCAGTGTTGTGTTTTCAGCCTTGGCTGCACATCAAACTCACAAATGTCATTACATTGATCAAAAGTGACAATGTCTCATTGTAATCAGTAGATTGGAGCTGATATCACTTAACATACTTTTGCAAAGAGAAGGATGTCCAGAAAGTCCAAGTGTCTCTTGGCCTGTATGCGGTCCAGCTCCTTCTCTTCCTTTAGTGCTTCTTTCCTCTTTCTGATGATTTCCTCTTCAAAAGACATCATGGATCATTATTTGCAGACTAACTCTCAAAATACAGAAACATGTCAAATATCAATCTGATCCAGGAAGATCAGTGTATGACTGGCCTGTGTCCAGTGTGATTGATATTGTGGCTACTGTCTCAGATATTCATTCATCAAATTATGTCTTCACATCTTACCTGTATGACTGTGAGCCACCCTGCATGCTTTTCTGTATCTGAAGCCATGTGGGCTGAGGTAGAAAATGAGGTCGTTGTGGTATGGAAATGTCCTGAACCTCAGGTTAATAAGATTACTGAGCTCATACACTGCTTTGATGTATGCATTTGTTCCACTGAAATGAGAATGGAGGAAAAAACTGAAAGCTAGATTTTGTCCACTCATGTTTCAGACAGCTGAAGCAGCAACAACTGAGAACATTGAAGTGAAATTGTGAATGGCAGGAAAAGGTCTGTGTGGACTCACCTCTCGGTCTGACAGTTGCTGTTGTAACTGAAGGCACACTTCAAGATGCTGTCCAGTGTCATGAGGCTCACGTGTTGAAACAATTCAAAGGACTTGTCTGTGTTTGCATAACTTTCCCATTTGTCCTGGAAACAGTGAGAGAACAGATGAGACATCTCCACAGGAGACAGAAAAAACTTCAATGCTCTCATTGGATCAACCAACTTTGACTCAAAACATGTCACCAAGACAGCCTATTTTCTAACATTACTTGACCATTATGCTCTTAATTTACTTATTTTGAATTGTGATTTACACAATTAAACTGGCATTTACATACCAACATAGTTTCAGCACAATCTGACATCAGTTTTACGTATGGTTTTAAAACATCATAATGGAAACCTGGGGTCAAAAGCCTTCTGTGGCGAAACCACTTCTGACCTTTTGACACCAATAAGCCATCTCCTGAAGATAGAAAACAGACAGGATGTTTGTGAGTGAGTAAAGCAGCCAAAGAAACAACTCTGCAATAAACCATAATATGCTGTAGGAGACAGAGGAAACAGTCTTACCAATCCAAGACTCAATAAACCCGTATGCAAGATCATCTTTTGGTTCTGTTAGGAATCAAAGACAAAAATTTTATAACATTGACCTTTAGCCATGAAAATTAACTCAAAGGCCCCATAACATAGGTAGACAGACAGATCATTATCCCTTGGAGCAAAAATCCAAGGGTGCAAAGAATACTTGCAGTGCATAACAGTTAAAAGTCAAGGTTAAACAGTGTGTCCTTTAAATACAAGAGAGCATATAAAACACCAAACTGACCAAAGATAAAAAATAGTCCCTCACACACCTGTTGACGCCAGAATGGTTTTCACATAATCTGGATGGTGAATGTTGAGGGAACAAAGAGAGGGACCAAACCGTAATGGAAAAGCATACGGGTACTGCTCTCCCCATTTCACTCTTTTAAACAAGCCTGTCCCATCTTGTTTAAACTGCAACAAATATTAAAACACAGGAAGACTGATAAATATCGTTCAAACCTGTGGCCTGCATGTTCCTTTAATAATGAATGAAGCACTGGATGTTTGCCAGAACTGTGATGTTTACTAAATGTGTGTCTCTTTTGAGCAGTGTAAATATATATATATATATATATAAATGCTCTTAAGTATAACTAACAAAATCACAATGTAAAAACACTCAACCTGAAGTCAATCTAATAATCCCAACATTATAAGAAAAGTTGAAGTAAAATGAGGTTTTATCAGTAAAACAGACTTTTACGAATCTGGCAAACAGAAGTTTTCCCTGTTATTGTCCTCTGAAAGTTATGAAGCCTTGATAAGTTTTAAAGTAAGTACTTTAAAAACCTTTTCATCACATACACAGTCTGTCGGTGTAAATAGAATTACTGCAAGTATAACATCAGGAATACAGTACAGCTAACTCAAGATTATACTTAAAAACTATTCAGATTCTTGCACAACTAATGTGATGTCACTTTTGTAACAGTCATATAAAGTGTTGCTGAGTACTGATGACTGACTTACCTCCAAGGCATGTCCAAAAAGCCAGTGTGCTGGTGGTCCTGGAAAAGCCTCAAAGTTCCGAATCGCATCCCGTCTTTTGGTGAACAAGATGGTTAATTTATAGATGACAACAGTGAGACAAACAAGAGCCAACAGGTGATGCATGTGAGGCCAACCCAGCTGAAGTCTCAGGACAAATTCAGGGAGCTGCATTCTGACGGTGTCTTAGCCTCAATGCAGGAAAAAATCACAGGAGACAACAAGGAACTGTCTGACCTGCTGATTGAAAGCAAGACGCTGCTGCAGTGTTGCCAGGTTGGTGTGATGTTTTCCAACATACTAACAGCTCACGACACGCCCACATGTGACGTATAATGGACAATACAATAGTAACAGGATTCTGGTCGTATCGTCCCCCGGTTGATTGATGACTTGACTTTCAAACTGATGGTTCACAAAGTTTTATTCAAAAACCGTTTCTTTGCATATCCATTAACATAGTGAATACAGAAATGAATAAAGAAAATACCAATATACTGGTACGTCTACAAAACACTTTAGGTCTTAAAAAATGAACCGCGTTCATGAAAACATGTTTTCAAACCTTTAGAAAATTATGAACATTACTAACACTTGTGAATTTTACTGTTATTTAATACTAGATAAAAACGCCAGAATAGAGTGCTTTAACTAACTTTCACCAACTTTTTTTTTAACAAAAAAAGACACATTAAATTGTGACTTTAAACTGAAATAAATGAACGATTTCTTATAGCTTTTAGCATGACTGACGTGACTGTTGTAGCATCCACGCTAGTCTAAACACCCCGACATAAAACCTGAACAAACGACAAAAAGAGGCTAAAAAGTTGCTCCAAATTAATGTGTATAAAAACTGAAATATATACAAATCGCGTGCCTCCGTCAACCAGGCGCCTTACGAACATAAAATAACTTTTTGAGCGGAACCTATTTGAGACTCATGCGCTTTTACGGCTTCAGTCACAGTACTTCCTGTTTATAGGCCTTCAAAATAAAGGCATTTATCATTATGACATAACATGCAGAAAACAAGTAACATTAGTCCAAAAGACACCTTCATAATAAAACGAACAACAATAACAAACTATTTGGGTCATTTACAGTGGTTGTTCACCATTTTCCACGATGACTGAAACAACAATTCAGTGTTCATGCTACCAAACAACTAAAGATTACTGATGATTAAAAACAGTATACGTTTCAATACTAAAAAACAAACAAACAAACAAACAAAAAAACATGAATGGTGCTGTCAGGTTGCCAGCATAGATACTTCTGTTGGAATGAAAATACAGATTTATAACAACACTACAGCTCTTTTGTGTCGATAAGGTAAAGTGCAGGTGGGTGCATGACGGTAACTCTACATGTCTCAGCAAAATAAAAATAAAAAACAAAATATGTCATATGGAGTGAACAATGGAATTCATTCATGCATTTAAAAAAAAATATTAATAATTAAATGTTTTTAATACCCTGCCCAACTCATGGTCAATCAGCTCAAATTCTGTCCACCTGCCCAAGCCCATTTAGTGCACAATGCAACCCAAAACCTGAAACTGTCCAACCTGGCAACACGGCTCTCGAGCAGCTGTCCGTCATCACCGGTGGGCGGAGACTCTGCTCGCGCCTGTCGATCAAAACTGATGCACAAACATCCAGCAACAGATGAAGGAAGTGTTTCTTTTTTGCACATTATGACAAGTTCTGAAGTTAGAAAAATATTTTTTATTATGTGATTTAATAATAATTTACAAATGATCTCACAGATGTTTAAATGACAAAGATTACAATGTATAAACAGCTGCAACTACAAACTGTTGACAGATTTATTTGAGAATGATCAACAATGTTAAAATCATTAAACTTAAGTAAGCTGCTTATATGAGTCCCATCAGATTCATATTATTGATGTCAATTAAAGTATGCCATTGCTGCACTTTCCAAACATTGTGCTCCTTATCAGTGTCTGCTCTCTGCTGACCTAAATAATCTTGACCTTTCAACTGGGTCAGCCAAGAAAAACAATAACTGCAGAGCAATTTTTTTGTTTGCTTGTTTTACTTAAATGATTTATACAAGATCTCAGAGATGGAAAAAATGCAGTGAGAACCAACTGACACCTTTATATCACACCTGTAAATTTCCCTACTGCGGGATGAATAAAGGTATATCTAAGTTTTCCAGGTGCTGGTATTTCCCTTTACACTTGTGGGTCCACAGGTTTGATCTTGATGTGGATGCCATTGAGTGAACGAAGCACTAGTCTAGGAATCAGCTTGGGTTTCTGAGTAGGGTCCTCTATCAGCTGGTATTTCTTCAGTGTCATGGCTGTCACCACTTTCAACTCATTCATGGCAAAGTTCTGACCAATGCAGTTTCTGAGGGAGAAAAACAAAAAAAACTAGCAACGTTATGAGGAATATGATGATAAAAACTTCTAAGCAATGACAGAAGAGCACAGCAACATGTCATCAGTACCAGAATCATTATTTTTCAATGTGGACTGACATAATATTAGAAAAGAGTGGACAGAAAGTTTTGGCAATAGCCCTGCAGTAAATGTTGACGCAGAATGAACCAACAATAAGCTTCACCAAATGAGTTCATTATTACAAGGCCATTGTACTGGTAAGCCTTCTTTATGTTGTCCATAAATCCAGTACATTCAACTAGTGAGTCTTTTCTGCTTTCCTTTTGTTCTTTCCTGTTAAACTAAAAGAGAACTTGAAGAAGATCTCTGGGTAAATTATAAACTACACATGGAAGCTCAATTAAATATTAAAGGTCTCTTTCAGTTTGCAGGCTCCAGTTTGAATTGGATCATTCCCAGGTAACACTGAGTTCAAGCCATCTTTTATAAACTGTCAACTGCCAGGTTAAACAGCCACAGACTGCAGACTTTTGTCTCATAAATGAATAGACAGTGAGTAACTGGAACCTGAGAACCTCCTTCCCTCGTGTTTAGTCAACTGGTCACAAGGTGTCAGGTGTGGACAAACCTTGGCCCAGCAGAGAAAGGCACAAATGCATGAGGCGACCTCTTGGAAACATTCTCCGGCAGGAAACGCAGTGGGTCAAAGACCTATGTTGAAATAGGTTGGAAACAAATGTCATTTTGGCAATTATCATGTGGGGGGTGGTTAGTTAACCATCAAGCACCTTCCAGGTTTAATTATTAAGTAACTATGTACCAATGTGATGACGATGTGATTTTTGACATAATACATTTTATGTCAAGGGTGCTGGGTAAGCACAGCAAAGAGGGATCATACTTTTACTTTTATCACTGATTCTAGTCATAATGTAAATCATGTAGTGAACTGGAACAGGTGAGCTTTCACTTCAAAAAGATGACATCTTCACTTACATGAGGGTTTTCCCAGACAGTTGCATTCCTGTGAATCCCAAACACACTTGATCTGACAAGAGTACCTACAGGAAAGAAATAAATTGTCCGAATTTAGGGACTGGACACATACAAAGTGTGTGAATATGAACAGATCAGACTTCAACATATTTAAGTGTGAGACACATTATAAAGCTGCTGCTACCATTGAAAGCCTGAATGAGCAACAGCCTGTCGGTGGGTCAATGTTTCACTATATTATCAAACAACGGGCAAAAGCCACTTTACTTTGGAAAAACATGTATTAAATGATTCAGAAGATATCTGGAATATTTTCTTCTGACAGATTGGTGCAGTCATAAAAGCAAATCGAGTCTTTGATGTTAATATTTTACTCACAGTAAATTTAAATGTTAGATGGTAAATGTGCTGCACTTGTTGGTGCTTTTTGAGTCTTACAGATCACTCAAAGCAATTTTAATTTTTCATCCATTCAAACACACATTCATTCATTGATGACAGATTGGAATGAGGCCACTTGCTCATTAGACATGCACGCACTCACATCTCTTTTACCAGTGTGGTAAAATGTTATTATGTATGGAACAGTATACTATCTTATCTACATGAACTCTCCAAAAACATTAACAACAAACCTGCTGGCAAAGTCCTTCCATCAAAAAAGGTAATGGGTTTGGTGATGTTTCTGGACATTCCTGGCACAGGAGGGTAAAGACGGAGGGATTCTTTTATACACATTGTAGTGTATGGAATTTTACTGAGATCCTCCCTTAAAATAACACAGACACACTGTGTTAGTTGTTGACATCCTAAACAATAAAGTGACCTCACATGAACTAGCTGCTGTGATACAGACAGACTTGCACTGACTTGCAATGCATGTGACAATATTTTCAACAGGTAACCCTACCACTCCATGGTATCCTTGCCATCCAAGACCTGCATGATCTCATCCCTGCAAATCTTCTGGTGTTCTGGCTGGCAGGCCAAACTGTACAGGATGAAAGACAGGGCACTGGCTGTGGTGTCATGGCCCTCAAACATGAAGGTGTCCACTTCTGCTCGCACATCTTCATCTGACAGACCCTGCTGCAGATCATCCTGAAGATGAGATAGAAAGACAGAAAATATAAGTTCCAGTACATCCTTGGAATTTCTGGCACCATCCATGACTCCATCTCACATTCCAGGTCACGAAGACTAGACTGTTGACCCTGATCCTCGTGTCTTCACTTTTGAACATGATGCCATCCTCAACAGCATCATCCCCCAAAGCCCTCTTCAGTTCTGACCAGATGGAACTGCTTCAACAGCACATCAGGCTGCTTATCAAAAGTTCCTGTAAGGCTGACCCACAGCTCAAGCCAAAAGTTTTATCCCTCACTTCAAACATGCTTGCCCTCCGCATCAGAATCCTGGCTCAGCCCACCTGCCTCCACCCATTGCCAAAGTCTTAGACTTAGTCTTAGTCTAGTCCTTCTCAGGCATATCTCCCATAAATCTGCAACGACCTGAATGACTTGAGAAAAGCCCATGCACTTCCTGCTCGGAAGCATTTTTGGGGGCAATATCAAAACTCACTTTTGACACCAAGTCATGTTACAAACCTGTTACAAATTAATCTAATTAGTTGGGAGATGTTCCTCAAGGTACCTTTTCAGCATTACACAACTTTTCCAGTGTTTTGTTTGTCCCTGTTCCAACTTCTTGGGAAAGGGTTGCTGGCATCAAATTTAAAAATGATCATATACGTTTGATACATTTTTTCAGTTTCAATATTTGATATGTTGTCGTTGCACTATTTCAATTAAATATAGGGTTTAAACCATCAAAATCTGTCTTATGAACATTTTACATAGTGTCCCAACTTTCTTGGAATTGAGGTTATAAATTTTGTGTGGTTTTCTCTGCTGCCTGATTTTTCAGTGTGGTGTTTTAAACCTTGGCTGCACATCAAACTCACAAATGTCATTACATTAATCAAAAGTGACAATGTCTCATTGTAATCAGTAGATTGGAGTTGATATCACTTAACGTACTCTTGCAAAGAGAAGGATGTCCAGAAAGTCCAAGTGTCTCTTGGCCTGTATGCGGTCCAGCTCCTTCTCTTCCTTTAGTGCTTCTTTCCTCTTTCTGATGATTTCCTCTTCAAAAGACATCATGGATCATTATTTGCTGACTAACTCTCAAAATACAGAAACACGTCAAATATCAACCTGATCCCAGAAGATCAGTGTATGACTGGCCTGTGTCCAGTGTGATTGATATTCTGGCTACTGTCTCAGATATTCATTCATCAAATTATGTCTTCACATCTTACCTGTATGACTGTGAGCCACCCTGCATGCTTTTCTGTATCTGAAGCCATGTGGGCTGAGGTAGAAAATGAGGTCGTTGTGGTATGGAAATGTCCTGAAGCGCAGGTTAATCAGATTACTGAGCTCATACACTGCTTTGATGTATGCATTTGTTCCACTGAAATGAGAATAGAGGAAAAAACTGAAAGCTAGATTTTGTGCACTCATGTTTCAGACAGCTGAAGCAGCAACAACTGAGAACATAGAAGTGAAATTGTGAATGGCAGGAAAAGGTCTGTGTGGACTCACCTCTCGGTCTGACAGTTGCTGTTGTAGCTGAAGGCACACTTCAAGATGCTGTCCAGTGTCATGAGGCTCACGTGTTGAAACAATTCAAAGGACTTGTCTGTGTTAGCAAAACTTTCCCATTTGTCCTGGAAACAGTGAGAGAACAGATGTGACATCTCCACAGGAGACAGAAAAAACTTCAATGCTCTCATTGGATCAACCAACTTTGACTCAAAATATGTCATCTAGAGACAGCCTATTTTAAACATTACTTCACCATTATACACTGAATTATTATAAATTAGGATTAATACAATTAAACTGTCATTTACATACCAACATAGTTTCAGCACAATCTGACATCAGTTTTACGTATGGTTTTAAAACATCATAGTGGAAACCTGGAGTCAAGAGCCTTCTGTGGCGAAACCATTTCTGACCTTTTGACACCAATAAGCCATCTCCTGAAGACAGAAACAGACAGGGTGTGTGTGAGTGAGTAAAGCAGGCAAGGAAACAGCTCTGGAATAAGCCATAATATGCTGTAGGAGACAGAGGAAACAGTCTTACCAATCCAAGACTCAAGAAACCCGTATACAAGTTTATCTTTTGGTTCTGTTAGAAAACAAAGAAAACATTTTTATTACATTGACCTTTTGCTATAAAAATACACTCAAAGGTCCCATGACATAGGCAGACAGACAGATCATTATCCCTTGGAGCAAAAACCTAAGGGTGCAAAGAATATTTGCAATAAACATAGATCAAATATCAAAAAAACACACAAGTGCATGACAGTTAAAAGTCAAGGTTAAACAGTGCGTCCTTTAAACACAGGAGAGCATAAAAAACACCAAATTGACCAAAGATAAAAATTAGTCCCTCACACACCTGTTGATGCCAGAATGGTTTTCACATAATCTGGATGGTGAATGTTGAGGGAACAAAGAAAGGGACCAAACCGTAATGGAAAAGCATACGGGTACTGCTCTCCCCATTTCACTGCTTTAAACAAGCCTGTCCCGTCTTGTTTAAACTGCAAGAAATATCAAAACACAGGAAGGATGGTAAATATCGATCAAACTTGTGGCCTGCATGTTCCTTTAACAAAGAATGAATCACTGCGTGTTTGCCAGAACTGTGATGTTTACAAACTGTTTGTCTCTCATGAGCAGTATAAAATATATTTAAATGCTCTAAAACTAACAAAATCACAATGTAAAAACACTCATTACAACTTTAAGTGAAAATAGTACTTGAAAAAAGTCCTTTCATCTAATTCAAACATCATTAAAAAAGTGAAAACAAAAGGTTTTATCAGCAAAACAGACTTTTGGGAACCCCCCCCCCCAAAAAAAAACAAACAAACAAACAAACAAACAAACAAACAAAAACAATACAGTCATATAAAGTGTTGCTGAGTGCCGATGACTGAATTACCTCCAAAGCATGTCCAAAAAGCCAGTGTGCTGGTGGTCCTGGAAAAGTCTCAAAGCTCCGAATCGCATCCCTTCTTTTGGTGAACAAGATGGTTAATTTATAGATGACGACAGTGAGACAAACAAGAGCCAACAGGTGATGCATGTGAGGCCAACCCAGCTGAAGTCTCAGGACAAATTCAGGGAGCTGCATTCTGACGGTGTCTGAGCCTCAGTGCAGGACAAACTCACAGGAGACAACAAGGAGCGGTCTGACCTGATGTGACACGCAGAAAGAAAGGCTGCAGCAGTGTTGCCAGGTTGGTGTAATGATTTCCAACGAAATAACTGCTCACAACATATGCAAGTATGATCATAAACAATACGAATTAATTCACAAACAAGAGTAACAGTATTGCGGTTAATCACAATTTTAGATGTAGCAATAAAACAATAAGAGCATTAGAGACATCACGTGATGCAACTATAAAAGTAGTTTGTATGTTCTGCCCTCTCGTGTCTCAGCAGAATGAATACAATGTACGTCGTAACAAAGTTGTGCTCAGTGACTGGATGGAATGAACTAAGGAATTCATGAATGTATTTATGTAATTACTTAAAAATCGGCCCAACTAATGATAAACAAAATCAAATCCTCTCCTCCTGCCCAAATCTTATTTTACGAGGCACAATGCAACCCGGAAAACTGTCCAACCTGGCAACACGGCTCTCGAGCAGCTCGGTGTGTCGTAATCACCAGCGGGCGGAGACTCTGCTCGGTCTTGTCTTGTCTCTCAAACAAATGATTCCTCAACAGAGGGATGAAGAAAGTATTTCTTTTTTTTACAGGATATGAAATTAGAAAATGAAATCCCTGTTAAAGAAACATCATGAATGTTTTGTGAGAGGTGTTGGTTCAAATGCAGTTTGGTTTACGTCATGTTTATGTTATAATTAGTGTAAGATGGTATTTATTTTTGTGAAGATATATTGAGTAGATAATCTTATTTCTCATTCGTCATTACTTTGAGACCAAATATTTTAATTAATTATAACTACAGTGATAAAAAATTGTATTCTGCTGTTTTAGTTTCCTTGGGAACTATATAATATGGCGCACTTTACGTGCAGGCAATATGAGTGATGATTAAGATGGGCGGAGTGATAAGTAAGAGGTGAAAGGTCACCTTGGTTGTCAGTGTTGGGTAGTCCCACGTTGTTTTCGGACATTAAAGTGACTCACTGATGAAGTTGTCCTCGTGCTCTTCCTTTACCCACAGCCCTCCGGTAATTTCATTAAGTAACATGTAATGCTGTAGTTAAGACATCCCAAAACCCTTTCTTACATTAGTAATGAAGATTTTGCAGTTAGTCTGTGAGTGACAGGGTACATGGATTTGATGGGCCGTTGAATTATGGTTTTGATGTGTTGGATGAAAATTTGTTTTTTTTTCTACTAAAAATGCTGTTCACTTCTTTAGTATTTAGATGATGCTGTAAAAAAATGGCAAAACAAGTACTTTTATATGAGATAATTTACGGTGAGAAGTCAGGAAAGTCAGAGAATCCAGACATAAGGTCAGTTTTTATTAAAACACAGGGCTGATTTTTATTTTGAAAACCTAATGATATAAAGTGAATACGTGTTATACTCGCTGAAGCATTTTAAGCGTTATACCAATGCATCATCAACTGAAGTGTCTTATATTTGCCCAACAAGCCACTAGATGGTGACTTGTGCACACAAAGGTCATAGAGTTTTCATTGAGGCTTGGCTGCAGGCTGCTGTCATTTGTGGCACAAAACTTAACCTTGTCTAAAGTCTATTCATCTGGATTCCTCTGCAAAAAAAAAGCCATTTGCGTGGTCCAAACAGTATGTTGATAGTATTTGTCCTTTGTTTTTGTTTTTTTTTCCAGTATACAGAATAAAGTACTCTGTCTGTCTGTCTGTTTACTGAGTTAGAAATGGTTTGTTGGCTGTTTGTTTTACATTGTCAAGGACTGTTCAGTTGGTCATAGGCTCTATGAAACATATGCACGACTGAGAACAACTAAATATATATATTACATTAGCTAATGCATTTACAAATAAAAACAAAAAAATGTGTATTTCAAACATTTATATTTATTCCTGTTCTATTTATCAAACTGATCTGGTGCAGATTTCCTCTCATAATATACATCTATTCCTTTTTCACATGTAAAGTGCAACATTGTCTCATTAAAAACTGTGAGAAAATTATTATGAAATACAACTGATGAATATCTGTTTAAGAAAATAATGAGCCACTAAATTCAATAGCCACTAAAATTACTGCACAGTTGATTATTTCTTCATTGTTTGTGAGTGGATGTGAGTGTTAAGAAATGAACTTTAAAAAATGAAATGAAGATACTTTGAACTACATCAATTTCTCACTCAATAATGGGTTTTACAGGTTTACAGCCTTTGCTGCAGGTATTTCCCTTTACACTTGTGGGTCCACAGGTTTGATCTTGATGTGGATGCCATTGAGTGAGCGAAGCACTAGTCTTGAAATCATCTCAGGTTTCTGAGTAGGGTCCTCGATTAGCTGGTATTTCTTCAGTGTCATGGCTGTCACCACTTTCAACTCATTCATGGCAAAGTTCTGACCAATGCAGTTTCTGAGGGAGGAAAACATAAAAACTAGCAACATTATGAGGAATATGATGATAAAGACTTATAAGCAATGACAGAAGAGCACAGCAACATCAGTCATCAGTACCAGAATCATTATTTTCAATGTGGACTGACATAATATTAGAAAAGAGTGGACAGAAAGTTTTGGCAATAGCCCTGGAGTAAGTGTTGACGCACAATGAACCAGCAATAAGCTTCACCAAATGAGTTCATTGTTACAAGGTCATTGTATTGTTAAGTGTTTTTTATATTGTCCATAAATCCAGTACATTCAACAAGTGAGTCTTTTCTGCTTTCCTTTTTTTTCTTTACTGTTAAGCTAAAAGAGAACTTGAAGAAGATCTCTGGGTAAATTATAAACCATGCATGATAACAGGGACACACATAATGTTGAACTGACTTGGTTGTTTACTAAATTCCAAAGGTCAACAAAGTTTGGAAGCTCAATTAAATTTTAAAAGTCTCTTTCCATTTTGCAGGCTCCAGTTTGAATTGGATCAATCCCAGGTAACACTGAGTTCACCCCATCTTTTGTAAACTCCACCCTTAATAAACCAGGTCTAACTGTGTTGGTGAAAAGGGGGCTGCTGCCAGGTTAAACAGCCACAGACTGCAGACCTTTGTCTCATAAATGAATAGACAGTGAGCAACTAGAACCTGAGAACCTCCTTCCCTAGTATTTCGTCAACTGGTCACAAGGTGTCAGGTGTGGACAAACCTTGGCCCAGCAGAGAAAGGCACAAATGCATGAGGTGACCTCTTGGAAACATTCTCCGGCAGGAAACGCAGTGGGTCAAAGACCTATGTTGAAACAGATTGGAAAAAACAAATGTCATTGTGGCATTAATCATGTGGGAGCTGGCGAGTTAACCATTAAGCACCTTCCAGGTTTAATTATTAAGTAACTATGCACCAATCTGATGACGATGTGACTTTTATTATTTGATACATTTTATGTCAAGGGTGCTGGGTCAGCACAGCAAAGAGGGATCATAATTTTATTTATCACTGATTCTATTTTTTTTCTGCAGGGCCCTCCTGAGGAAGATAAAACTGCCTCTCTGCACAGAAATGGCAAGTTGCAAACTCTCTGGGAATAAACAAAAACCTGCATATAGAGATATGCTTTGTCATATTTTCTTGTCTTCCTTTTGCCAGTTGTGAAATTTGGTTTAAAATTCATGGTCTGTTTTACATTTAGCGGAGGTCCTCCTACTTCTCCACACTTTGCTGGCATGCATTGCAGCATGAATCATTTGTTTACATCTAGACTGTTTTATACAGTGGTAATCTAGACTCTCCTGGCAGGGTTGCCAGGTCCGCATATTTTCCACAGAACTGGGCTACTTTTTAAATTGCTGTGGGATGATTTCTTTTTTGCCCACTGGTTGTTTAAAACTATTTTGTATGCAAATTATGTTAATAATATCTAAAAGTACACATCCAAAATATAAATAATTTATTATGATCACATAATACATATGTACACATACGTGCAGACCTGGCAACCCCGTCACTGCCCCCCCCCAGGTGAGCTTTCACTTCACAAACATGACATCTCCACTTACATCTGGGTTTTCCCAGACAGTTGCATTCCTGTGAATTGCAAACACGCTTGTTGCAATAAGAGTACCTACAAGAAGGGAAAAAATTGTCTGAATTTTGGGATTGGACACATACAAAGTGTGTGAATACAAGCAGACCAGACTTCAACATATTTTAATGTGAGACACATTATAAAGCTGCTGTTACCATTGAGAGCCTGACTGAACGACAGCCTGTCTGTGGGTCAGGCACTGACTCTTGACCAGTGTTTCACTATGTTATCAAACATTGGCCAAAAGACACATTGCTTTGGGAAAACATGTATCAAATGATGCAGAAGACATCTACATCATCAAAACAAATCGAGTCTTCGATGTTAATATTTTACTCACAGTAAATTTAAATGTTGGATGGTAAATGGGCTGCACTTGTTGGTGCTTTTCAAATCTTACAGATCACTCAGAGCAATACTTTTTCATCCATTTAAACACACATTCATTCATTGATGACAGATTGGAATGAGGCCACTTGCTCATTAGACATGCACGCACTCACATCTCTTTTACCAGTGTGGTAAAATGTTATTATGTATGGAACAGTATACTATCTTATCCATATGAATGTTGCAAAAACATTAACAACAAACCTGCTGGCAAAGTCCTTCCATCAAAAAATGTAATGGGTTTAGTGGTGTTTCTGGACATTCTTGGCACAGGAGGGTAAAGACGGAGGGATTCTTTTATACACATTGTAGTGTATGGAATTTTACTGAGATCCTCCCTTAATAGAACACAGACACAATGTGTTAGTTGTTGATATTCTAAACAATAAAGTGATGGCCTAAACCTCACATGAACTAGCTGCTGTGATACAGACAGACTTGCACTGACTTCCATTGCATGTGACAATATTTTCAACAGGTAAGCCTACCACTCCATGGTATCCTTGCCATCCAAGACTTGCATGATCTCATCCCTGCAAATCTTCTGGTGTTCTGGGTGGCAGGCCAAACTGTACAGGATGAAAGACATGGCACTGGCTGTGGTGTCATGGCCCTCAAACATGAAGGTGTCCACTTCTGCTCGAATATCTTCATCTGACAGACCCTGCTGCTGATCATCCTGAAGGTGAGATAAAAAAAAGAAAATATCAAAATTAATGAGAAATAAACAACTATTTGTTAAAAATGCCATTTAGGAACGTAACACTGAATTCTACAGATGTTACTGGGTAGGTTATCGTGTCTTGTCGAGAATACTGACATAACAGTAGTTTCTGGAAACTTTTCAATGCATGTGGTCAGCCAACTGAACAGGGTGGAATGACTTAATGCTGTGGTGTAAAAGATATTTTTGTTGCTAAATGTTGCACCAGTGGACCAGATGTTTAATGTTTGCCCTGCTATACTGACATGGTTTGATTAACATTTGATAAACTTATCTAGTAGTAGTTGACATCCATAAGTATTTTGACATTCTATATTCATATGAGAATAAAGATGCTATGCATGCTATTGTACAAAAAAATTTTGTACAATATTTCAAAAGTCAAATACTTATGGATGTCAGTAACAAGGAAAAACGTGTAACATATTGCAAATACCTCATTTAGTTTAAAATTTTTCTTTCCATGCAACTTTATTTTTTGTTTTTGTTATTGCTGTCTTATTTTTTAACTTAGTCACTTCATTGGTATTTATTTTTTAGTTACTATACTCCATTTTGCCTGTTCTGCTGCTGTAACAAGTACATTTCCCCTGAGTGGGATCAATAAAAGCTATCTTATCTTATTTTATTTTAGTAAGAAAACATTAACATGAACAGACTTTATGACAGCAACAAAGCTGAGGTGAGTCAGACCCCAGCAGCTAAAAGACATTTACAGCAAGAGGCATTGTCCTTTATTTTCTTCATCAGCCCCTGCACAAACAATTTGCCTTGTTGCCTAAAAGTGCCATAAGAAGACAAAAAGCCTGATGGTTGCTTTTGTATCAGTGGTCATTGCTATGCTGAACATGAGACAGCTTACTCACACTAACTGCAGCCATCTCTGTTTCCTCTTCCACTGGGATTTTGTCACTTGTGGATGATATTTGCCCATTATGGCAGATTTCTAATATGATCTCAGGTTTTATATATTACATGACTCATACTTTCTTACTGTTTACTTTACTGTTTATCTCTGCTGTCTGATTTTTCAGTGTGGTGTTTTCAGCCTTGGCTGCACATCAAACTCACAAATGTCATTACATTGATCAAAAGTGACAATGTCTCATTGAAATCAGTAGATTGGAGCTGATATCACTTAACATACTCTTGCAAAGAGAAGGATGTCCAGAAAGTCCAAGTATCTCTTGGCCTGTATGCGGTCCAGCTCCTTCTCTTCCTTTAGAGCTTCTTTCCTCTTTCTGATGATTTCCTCTTTAAAAGACATCATGGATCATTATTTGCAGACTAACTCTCAAAATACAGAAACATGTCAAATATCAACTTGATCCCAAAAGCTCAGTGTATGACTGGTCTGTGTCCAGTATGATTGATATTGTGGCAACTGTCTCAGATATTCATTCATCAAATTATGTCTTCACATCTTACCTGTATGACTGAGTGCCACCCTGCGTGCTTTTCTGTATCTGAAGCCATGTGGGCTGAGGTAGAAAATTAGGTCGTTGTGGTATGGAAATATCCTGAAGCGCAGGTCAACCAGATCACTGAGCTCATACACTGCTTTGATGTATGCATTTGTTCCACTGAAATGAGAATGGAAGAAAAAATTGAAAGCTAGATTTTGTCCACTCATGTTTCAGACAACTGAAGCAGCAACAACTGAGAACATAGAAGAGAAATTGTGAATGGCAGGAAAAGGTCTGTGTGGACTCACCTCTCGGTCTGACAGTTGCTGTTGTGGCTGAAGGCACACTTCATGATGCTGTCCAGTGTCATGAGGCTCACATGTTGAAACAATTCAAAGGACTTGTCTGTGTTTGCATAACTTTCCCATTTGTCCTGGAAACAGTGAGAGAACAGATGAGACACATCTGCAGGAGATGGAAAAAAAAACTCCAATGCACTCATTAGATCAACCAACTTTGACTCAAAATATGTCACGTGGACAGCCTATTTTCTAACATTACTTCACCATTATGCTCTGAATTTACTTATGATGAATTGTAACTGTCATTTACATACCAACATAGTTTTAGCAGAATCTGACTTCAGTTTTACGTATGGTTTTAAAACATCATAATGAAAACCTGGGGTCAAGAGCCTTCTGTGGCGAAACCATTTCTGACCTTTTGACACCAATAAGCCATCTCCTGAAGACAAACAAACAGGATGTGTGTGAGTGAGTAAAGCAGCCAAATAAACAACTCTGCAATAAGCCATAATATGCTGTAGGAGACAGAGAAAACAGTCTTACCAATCCAAGACTCAATAAACCTGTATGAAAGATTATCTTTTGGTTCTGTTCGGAAACAAAGACAAACAATTTTTTACATTGAGCTTTAGCCGTAGATAACAGGTAGGTAGGTAGGTAACATACATAGATAGACAAATAAACATACAGACAGACAAATAGATAGACAGACAGACAGGTAAGGATAGATAGCAGCAGAATGAACCACAGGGTACAAAGTATAGTTGCATTAAACATATATCAAATATCAAAAACACACAAGAACTAACACAACACTTAAAAGTTAAGGTAAAACAGTGTGCCCTTTAAACACAGTAGAGCATATAAAGCACTGAACTGACTAAAAATAAAAATTAGTCCCTCACACACCTGATGATGCCAGAATGGTTTTCACATAATCTGGATGGTGAATGTCAAGCAAACAAAGAAAGGGACCAAACCATATTGGAAAAGCATATGGATACTGCTGTCCCCATTTCAATTCTTCATAAAAGTCTGTCCCATCTTGTTTAAACTGCAAGAAAAAAATAAACACAGGAAGGATGAGAAATATCTTTCAAAGCTGTGGTCTGTTTCTTCTTTAATGAGCAGTATATAAGAAATATTTAGATCCCCTTACGTTAAAGCAGCAAAACCACAATGTATAAACACTATTTTACAACTTTGAGTCAAAATTGGACTTGAATAAAACTCTATCAGATCCAGTGATCTAATAATCCAAGCATCATTAGAAAAGGTAAAGTAAGAGGTTTTATCAGAAAATATACTTTTATGAATCTGACAACCAAAACTTTTCCCTGTTATTGGCCTTTAAAAGCCTTATTATCACATATTAAGTAGGCTGGTATAAATATTAAATACCGCAAACGTAACATCAGAAATATAGAACAGGTAACTCGAAACTATACTTGATAACATTTTTGATTCTTGCACAGCTAATATGCTGATACGTTTTTATACTAGCGACCAGTAATGGAGGCTGCATTGTGCAGATTCACTTATGTAACAGTCATATAAAGTGTTACTGAGTGCCGATGACTGAATTACCTTCAAAATATGTCCAAAAAGCCAGTGTGCTGGTGGTCCTGGAAAAGGCTCAAAACTCCGAATCGTATCCCTTCTTTTGGCGAGCAAGATGGTTAATTTATAGATGACGAAAGTGAGACAAACAAGAGCCAACAGGTGATGCATGTGAGGCCAACCCAGCTGAAGTCTCAGGACAGATTCAGGGAGCTGCATTCTGACGGTATTTGAGTCTCAGTGCAGGAAAAACTCACATGAGACAACATGAAACTGTCTGACCTGACGATGGAGAGTGACACGCAGAAAGAAAGGCTGCAGCAGTGTTGCCAGGTTGGTGTGATATTTTTCCAATCCAATAAATAACTGCTCAGTGCAAGAGCACCACCATAGTGGTTAATCACAATCCCACGATAACATGATAATAAAACAATTAAAGCAGATAGAAGGCTACATCACATGATGCAACACTAGTTCTCATTTCTGCCCTCTACATTAACAAGTGAGACAAAGAACTCAAACAAATAATAATAATAAAAAAAATCAAAATCAAAAAAGATTTCACTCTGTAAACTGCAAAAAGCCTTGCTTTTATGTCCTTGCTTAATAATAACAAACAAATAATGATGCTGTCATGTTGCCAGCATAGATGCTTCTGATGTAATCAAAATACAGATACACTACACTGCACAGTAACACGACAGCGCATGTGTTTTGTGACGCAGACTCCGTGACGTCACCAGTCGATTTCTAAAGAGTTATTTGGACGAAGCAAGTGGCAACGTTCGGGTCAGAAAATGAGGTCAACACGGAAGTGACAAGAGCTGTAGTTCCTCAAAGGGCCACTTGACGTAGGCTCCTAGAGATAGTCCTTTGACCCCAACGTTAGCAAGTCCAAGAACGTCCATAAATGGCTTTGGTGTCGCATAATTAAGAGTGTGGTCTCTTTGATTGACAGCTGAGGGTCTGCTCCAAACACGAAGCTCATTCAGTCACTGAACTTGATCTCTGTTTGTGATGTTTTTAACTTTCGGATATTTTTTCATGCAAATACTGGATAAATAAGTAGGCTGCTGTGTGGTTAACTTTACTAACAGACTGTCCAAAAAAATCGGCACTTCTATTTTTTCATTCTCTAGTAAATACCCAGCTATTGAGTTAGCATCGGGCTACAGGCCTCCAGCTAGCTGCCGCCGGCTATGCGGTGTCTTTGTCCGGGACGTCTGCGCTGTTTTCGTTCTGGTGTTTGTGGAGCTGCTTGTTGGCTGGAGTTTGACTGTGCTGGCGTATTTCTCTCCATTGTCCAGGACGAGTGTCTCTGGGGAAAGACGGTGGAGGCTGAGCTAAGCTAACGATGCTAAGCGTCTGTTAGCCTCAGTTATTAAACCGCTGAAGTCAAAGCGTAAGAACAAGTGTTATAACTTATGGTGTTAAGAATAAACGGTATCTATGTGAGGTTGTAAAATAAAATCCCTCTCTCTTAGTTACTTCAAAATATTAAGGTCTCATTTCTTAATGTTTCTAGAAATACTGTGAACCGAGATGTTATTGGTTGAGCTGGAGTTTATTGAAACTAAACATTAACATAAAACTTGATGATCCACAAACTATAACTTTATTATTTGTATTAATATCATTCCTAAAACAGAAATTTGAAGTTTATTCCACTCCAGAATATGATTGTGATCAGCTGGAGGTGGAAATACGAACATATAACGTTACACCGACACACTATGAGGAAACATGTAAAGTCCTATAACCGAAGTGGGCATTTGAAATTACAAACACTGGTATTTGCACACAGCTCAGTCAAAGATTACGTTTTGGCTTCAGCGGGATTCACCGTCCAACCTGGCAACACGGCTCTCGAGCAGCATTCGTATTCACCGGTGGGCGGAGACTCTGCTCGGTTCTGTCTATCAAAGTGATGCAGGAACATTTAGCAACAGATTGAAGTATTTCTTTTTCGCACATTATGACAGGATGTGAAATTAGAAAATGAAACCCCTGTTAACACAACATCATGAATATGAATATGTGTCCTAAGAGGACAAAAGCCTGATGGTTGCTTTTGTATCAGTGGTCATGTGATAGTAATTAATTTACAAATGATCTCACAGATGTATAAACGACAAAGATTACAATGTATAAACAGGTGCAACTACAAACTCTTGATAGTTTTATATGAGAATGAGCAACAATGTTAAAATCATTAAGCTTTAGTAAGCTGCTTATGTGACGCACATCAGATTTTTCATCGCTGTACTTTCCAAACATTGTGCTTGTCTTCTGTCTGCTCTGTGTTGACCTAAATAATCTCGACCTTTCAACTGAGTCCTAAAATGAACACAACAACTGCAGAGCATGCACACCTGCAGTATATTGTATTATTATATTATATAAAACAAAGACAGTCACACAGGTTTAAACTTGGCACATAAGTACATTGTATTAACAATGCAATTACAGTTTTTGGTTAGATGTAAAGTTTGTTCATGGCACTAAACTTAACCTTGTCCAAAATTTATGTGGCATCACATGAAAGTGGTGCTGCAAGCTTCTAGTTATTCATCTTGATTGTTCTGAAGATAAAAGCCATTTGCGCTGTCAAAACAGAGCCTTAATAGCATTTGTTCTTTGTTCTTTCCAGTGTATTGAGTTCTAAATCGGTTGTTGGCTGTTTGTTCTACATTGTCAATTAACTGGACTGCTCAGTTGGTCATAGGCTCTATGAATGTATGCAAACTGAGAACAACTGAATATGTGTATGAAATTGGATAATGCATTTACAAATAAAGACAGGAAATTGTGTATTTCAAACATCTCTATTTATTCATTTTCTATTTATGAAACTGATCTGGTGCAGATGTCCTCTCATAATATACATCTATTCATTTTTCACATGTTAAGTGCAAAATTGTCTCATTAAAAAGTGAGAAAATTATTATGAAATACAACCCATAAATATCTGTTTAAGAAAATAATGAACCACTAAGTTTATATATATAATAGCCACTAAAAATACTGCACAGTTGATTATTTCATCATTGTTTGAGAGTGGATGTCAGTGTTAAGAAATGAACTTATAAATTAGACTTGAAGATATTTTGAACACAATCAATTTCTCATTCAATAATGTGTTTTCCAGATGCTGGTATTTGTCTTTACGCTTGTGGGTCCACAGGTTTGATCTTGATGTGGATGCCATTGAGTGAACGAAGCACCAATTTAGGAATCAGCTTGGGTTTCTGAGTGGGGTCCTCTATCAGCTGGTATTTCTTCAGTGTCATGGCTGTCACCACTTTCAGCTCATTCATGGCAAAGTTCTGACCAATGCAGTTTCTGAGGGAG